>JAAGNO010019595.1:50607-71353 GCA_033439905.1 Ceryle rudis | reverse complement strand
CCTTCCTTCCTTCCTTCCTTCCTTCCTTCCTTCCTTCCTTCCTTCCTTCCTTCCTTCCTTCCTTTCCTTCCTTCCTTTCCTTCCTTTCCTTCTCTCCTTCCTTCCTCCCAGCCCTTTCACACTCTCTGCAGACGCTTCTGGCCAGCTCCTCCCATGCATGCACTGATTCTGCCAGGCCTCAGCAGCAGCAGAGAGGTCTCCTGAAAAACCACACTGGGTGTCTCACTACAAATTTTAGATGCCTACCATTAAAAACACCCACTTATTAAATTTTGCCCTAGATTTATTATCTACTACATGTCAGTCATCTCTGACAGCCCACTCCTGACCTCTTTCAAGTCGATAACCAAAACAGATGTCTTTCATTCGAGGACTGTAGTCCTGGGTTTCACTTTGGAGTAAAACTAGCACAGAGAAGGGAAGGGGGTAGAAGAAAAAAGTTTAAAACCCCTAAAATCCACAAGTCTTGCACACTCCTAACCATAGCAACAGCATGATCTTAACACTGCAATCTCAGTCCTCCCTGCGCTTCCCCCCAGGGAGCAGATCCCTCGCCCCACGGTGGGTTAACTCAGGGATCAAGAATGTGGGACTTCTGTGGTATTTGTATTCTGGAAAATCCCAGCCCTTGGAGTCACGATACTTTCTATGAATCAAATCAAGTTTTCTCATTCTCTCTTTTAGACACATAAATATTTTATTTCTTGTAAAGATGATTTTTATGGGTCTGCAATTTTCAATAGTAAGGAAATTTAAACAGAGACAGAGCAGCAATGGATACAAACTCATTATTTACCAACTTTTCTATAAAATATCATCATCCTTATATTGAGCTTTTGATTTTTTTGTGATTTTGCCTTTTTATTATAGGGGCTGGAAGTGCAGCTACCTGTTGTGAACAGTTCAGCTTACTCCCAAGAGTAAATACTAACTGTAGTAATACAGATTAATAGGCAGGATATCACAGCCCACACAATGGGCTTGTTTGGGGTATTATCCAGAGCCTCTAGATCTCTGTGGGTCTAGCAATGAACTGGAGCATCAGGTAGGGAACCCTCTCAAGAGCATCATCTGCAGACAGGGCCAGTGGGATTGAGGTATGGCAGTTTCCGTAGCCATTAGCCTTGGAGATACCATGGTATCAAGCCTCTTTTCACTCTCTGGTGATGATTAATTATTCACTTAAAACTAGGTTTCATCTCCTGGCTTTGTGTCCGTAGGAAGCCACTATGTGAGCCCTACTTCTGCGCTCACTGTCACACTCTAATCCTAAACAAAATGCAGGTAAATGATAACATCCATCAAATGACCACACAATGTGAAAATCCATTGCAGGGTGTATTTTTTTAACAGCGCTATCGAATAAATTAACCAGGTAGCAGAGCAGTAACCTTGAGATAAATGATTAGGTGGTTTTATTTTTTATTTGGAAAAAAAGAGATGACACAGTTTTATCATATTTATAATAAAAGTCATTGACATAATAAAACACTCCCATCACATCAGTATTCATTTCTGCAAATAGAGCGCTGACGTTTTATAATATTAACATGTGTTATAAATGTCACTGATATATTAAGATTTTCAGTCTCTCTAACCAAAAATATAGAGAGATGACTGAGGAAGAGATGACTAATTCTAAGAGATTAGAGAGAACATTTTCTCTTGCAATTAAATCATCTTCTGGTGATTGTGAGCTGAGGGAAACATCCAAAAGTCCAGTCCTGTGACTGCAATTTTTACCACCAGCACAGAATGACCTGGGGCACTGTGTAACTGGGATATTAAGAAACTTTGGCATGCTGGAAAACACAGGAGTTGGTTGACCTACTGGGCAGACTGTGTATTGCATGGTGGTCTGGCTACACCTTCTGGGGCAATTTATACTGCTCAAAAACTTGGAAAGTACCTTTGGGCACCTCCTCACACCGAGGTATGTGGCCTGGACCAGGGCTGGAGATCCTCCACCCATCCCCTGGGAAGTAGGACCAGTGCTCAATTAAAAATCCCCGGGCTTCCTCCTTTCCTGCAGGAGTATGAACAGCAACAGGGAGCGAGTCCTGAACGGGACATATGCTAGCCACACTGTGTTCCTGGGAATGCCAACCTGTTGGCACAAGCTGTTCCTCCAGCTGCCTGGAAGAGTTCAGCTTACAAACATGAGTATGACTAGAACACAACAGGGAGATCCAGGGCCAGCATGTGGCCTATGTTAGGACAAAAGTCCAAGGGATGAGTTGTCAACAGGGTCAGATCCAGGTATGTGACCTTTAGTTAATGGCTAAGTGATATAAACAATGAGCAAGAAATGAAGGAATCCCTTGACACCATGACTAATCTTGCTCAAGTTCCTGGGTCCCATCAAGCTTTCATTCAATTTACAGATCCTGTCAGGCACTGGGTTTTCAGCGAAGCTCTGTGCTAACCAACAAGTAAGTTTGTGTTTCAAACTCATCAGCCTCTGGGAGAAAATCCGGAATAAAAGACAATTCTGAGCTCTTTTGGTCTTGAAGTTTGAACCTCCTACATAATCCGGTCTAAGAATTTTATCCCATGATTTCTGTATTACAGCTGTAATTTCTGTCTGCCTTACTATTTTTATCAGGAGTTATTTGTGTTTTGTACAAGATCAACAGGGAATTTTGACACCAGCAGAGTTTGTGAGTCTTGTCTTGTTTTACCCAACAGTTAAAGCAGTACAGCACCTGAAGCACCTTCCCTCCCAGCTGTTTAAATGACACATCTGCGTTAATTATTTTTCCTCCTACATGTAAATAATGTATATACAATACCTATACAATAGGTAGTTTCCCAGAACGGCTTACAATCTGATCAGGAAAAAGAAAAAAGGGAATAAAAAACTCTAGGAGCAAGCAGTTAAGGGGCTGACCCAGAGTCACATAGGTTGGCATCACAAGGGGAACAGCAAATAAGGTTTCCCAAGGCACAGGCTGAATTTAAAGATCACTGGTGCTTTGGCTGTCGAGATCTGATTCCAGCAACACACTGCAGCTCGCCCCACCAAAAGAAGGGACCAACTGCAAAAGGGTGAGAGAAAGGAAGCCAACTGTAAATCATTTTTGCATATCTTATCTATGACTACATCTGTATATCCATATCTATCTGCCTCTCTCCTCTTCTCCACTGAGATGCAGACATCTTCAAAATGTTTTCATCAGCTCCCCAAACAAATGTCAGAGACATTGCCAAATTTCAGATCACAGGAGAGAAAATGTGTGTCTATTATACATTTATATTCAGGGAAAGAGTGCTGGTGTAATTATGCTTGAATAGCTACAGGGGTAGGGAAGGCCTAAATAAATGTATTCCTAGACAATTGGAGTAATGAGTTTTAATTAGGTTTGCAGCTTCTCCCCAGTTCCATTTCACCAGTGTTGCAACTCACAGTCTTTGAACTGGGCTGGGTGATTAGAAATAAACCCAGGAAACCTGTTCTGCAAACACCTTGTTGACCTTCGGTAGTTACATCCTTAGTTACTATTTGTTTAAAGGTAATTTGATCATGGGAATCCTCCTGGGGTTACTGCTGCCACAGGTCTTGAAAGGGGTCTGGCAGGGTTTATTTGTGTCACTTGCCAGGGTTTCCTCTCCTGGGAGTCCCAATTACAGCGGCGTCAGGAAGGTATAAATTTGAATCTCCAGGCTCCATGCGTCGCTGCAGATGAACTCATCGGTGCCTGAAAGAACCGTTCCCATTATAAAATATCACGTAAAACGACAGAGACCTTAGACCGCTGAGAGCAGAAAAAACAATACACATCCCACAGAGAAGAAATGAATTTTCCCCCGTCCGCCTTTCCTTTTTGCTCCACCGTGTAAGAACAGTGAGTGTTTGGATTGCAGGGGGCTGCTGGGGCCATGGGTGAGAGGAGGGAGAAGCGAAGGCAGCAGAAATGGAGATTTTGTACTTACTAAAGCAAGTTATTTTTCACCCTGCGCTCAGCTCTAAAGTTCACCACTGAATTATTAAGTGTGGCAGGCTTAGAATCTGCTTCAGCAAGTAACAGCTATATTTCTTTGGGAAGCCCAAAACTTGGGACTGTGGGAAAAGCAGAGCAACTCCAGTGTATGGACTGGAGCCAGCCACCTTTACAACATCCACAGGAGGTGCTCCATGGTCCAAAGTTCTTCACTTTGTTCTTTCCCCCATTGAGGGCTGTTTGTCTCTTGTCTCAGTCTGGCTGCCACATGGCAGGGGGGGAAGAAGGTATAATCCTGGAGTAGGCAGCAAGAGAAGCAGACATAATAGATCATAGGATCTGGACTCATGTGAAGATTCCTCCTGTAAAGGAAAGGTCAAGATTAATGGACTGATGGACAAAAAAAACCCCAAACAACCAAAAAAGTGATGTAGCTAATCTTGCACTTACCTAGGTGTTGTCAAAAACTCCCACTTGGCAAATGGAAAACATCCAAATGTGCATACCCATGTGCAAATGACTGAGGGGCAGAAATACCATCTTTTCACTCTTCTCCACAAACTGTACCCAGGTTAAACAAGTCACTGCATAGTAGTAGACTCTACTGATCTCTATAAACAGTCATCTCTTTGTTTATTCCTTGACTGCAGGTGAAATATTTACTGTTGCTGACTTGCAAGAATAAGATCTTGAGGTTTCAGTGTGGTCACACTACTGGAATGAAGGGAAGGCTCAGAACTGCTCTCCTAGATGAGTTGCAGATTCAGGCCAGCATCACTGAGAAGATGCTGTTTGATTCACACTGTGAAGATTCCCCTTGCTACTGAAGTGCTGAAGACTTAATTATGTCTTTAGACGATCGCTTAGCTTCAGAAGCACAAGCTGTATTATACAAACAAGGAAGCTGACTCAACGAGACATCCAAGACAGCCCAGCCCCTTCAAATGTGTTGCACAGATGATTGCTTCTCCTACAAGATTAAAAACCGAAGCAACACGAAGGGTTAGTATGTGTCGCAATGAATTCTGATTTATCAAACATGATCAGTGGATTATGATTATGGATGTGATTTCGAAAACCAAAAGAAAGTTCATGTGGTTCATCCTTTTTTAAAAGATTAATTTAAACTCAAGAAGCAGTAACAGCCACACAAATATATTGTGGTGTGTAAAGTCAGGAAACACAGAAAAGGAGTGAAGGAAGAGAAAAATGGGAAAAAACAGGTGAGCTTAAACAAGATGGACCATGTCCAGGGATTTACTAGTGTCTTGTACAGTAAAGGCACCTTTAGGATGGATCAGAGTCGTGTAGAATCTGTTTTGACATTTGTTATTAACCTTTGTGCTTTAAGAAACCAGAAGCTCAGATCTGAAGGAGTTCTATCTCTGCCATACTATTTGCCTTTTTCCTTCTTCCCCCCCCTCCCCCCAGACACAGCCCTCAAGGCTTGGCATCAGTTCCCATCTGCAGGAACTATACTGGAGGTTCTTTATCACAGCAGGCTTTCCCAGAGGCCAGCAATCTTCTACCAGCTGGTTAAGCTGGCTTTATAGCTGCGTTACATCAGAAGAAGTGCATAAAACAGTAATTAGGGGACGAGAGCAGGCCCAGCAGAGTTCTAGCAGGACTGCCTTGAGATGAAAAGACACTGTTTTCGGAGTGTGAAGCTGGATGCAAAGAATAAAAGTTTCACACTGAAGCTGGTGATAGCAATAAAAGCAGGTGAGAGCTGGCTGCAAACCCATCAAGGCCATCTTTGGAGAGATAAGACCTTGGACATTGTTGAGGTGACCTTGAGCCATAGCTAAGGTCAAAGTTCCAGGTTTGCTGCCTGAAAGGACAACAAGCTGTGTCTTCAGAACAACTTTCAGGTGCTCCTCCACAAACAGAGCTAGTTACCATGTTTCTATGCTGTGGGCAAGAGCGAAGAGCTCCTCCTCGTTGTGAGGGTCTTACACCTCTGAGCAGTATCATATTTACCAAGATAGCACTCTGTCTGAGCATACAAGGTCTCCTATGCTCATCACCATGGTATCTGAGTGTCTCATTTATTATAGAAACAAACAACTCACTTCAGAAACGAGTTAAGGTTGCTAAGTGACAATAATGTACTTACTTATCACATCATTTGCAAAACACTCACACTTAAAAGCAAGGAAATAAATGATTAAGGACTCCTGAAACCCAATACTGCCCACAATAAATATATATTTTTAACTTGAGTACAAAGAAGTGCACTTTTTATTTTGGCAAACAACCTCACACTTAACCTGTGGATTGTTTTCTTTTTTGTTTTCCCTCTTTTATGTGATATTTTTATTTCATTGAATTTGGTGCACAAACATTTTATTTTAAGGAATATTCATAAGTGGCAAATATGATAAAGGTAGTTTAAATATTTCTAAGCACTATTACTACTGGGTAATATTGCATTTGTAAGAGGTGAATATGTGCCCATTTTTGTATATATACATATAAAAATTCCATAATATTCCTTCTTCAAATCAACATTCATTTTTTAAGTGCCTTTCACATTTAGCATTGTTTCCTGTTTACATTCTAGAAGTGATCACAGACGAGTGATCGTATCTCTTGGGTCAGAATTAAGATTGTTGAGGTGCCTTACGACACATATTTTGTTGTATTTGACAAAATAATTTAGGTAAAATCCAAGTTCATCTAAAGTCATGAAGAACTTTGACATTGCCTTTGGATGGGTCAGGATTTCACCCTTTCTGTGGTTTATGTAGGCGATAAAAGATTTATGATGTTCTTAATTATTTATCTTCTGGCTTTTAAGCACTTGGGTTTTGTACCTAATGCAAGGGGAGCAAGTGGTGCCGAGGGAGCAATGCTCTTACTTAATTGTAACTTGTTTGAGGAGCAAAATTGCTGTTTGTTTCAGGATTTCCTAGATCACTCAGATGTTTATTTTCTGCTTTTCTATTTTGTGTGGATAAATTAAGATCCAGGGTCTGCCTTCATTCGCAGTAGAGCAGAACTCTGTAACTTAGAAATACATCATTGGAGGAACCTCCCAAGTGCAGAGAGCTTCTACCTGAATGGCTTGGAATTACAGAATGGATTGGTTTGAAAGGGACCTTAAAGATCATCAATAGCTGATGGAATAGGTACCAGCTAGTTAAAAAACAAGTTGTGATCAGCTGTGCTCTAGCTGATAATAACAAGAGCCCCACATCTTTCTCCTCACGTTGTCTCTGAGGGGGATATCGCTGTCGGGGACATGCACAAGTCCAGATCCTCAGCTGGTGGCAGGGCTCTGGGTGGCTCTGTGAGTTGTGCTGTGGTCCAGATTTTCCAAAGCGCTCTCCTTCCCCTGTCCCCACCATTACAGCACTCGCAAGAGCAGTTTTGAAAGGACTGAGTATTCATTGAGCTGTGAGCTCTTGAAAAATGGGGCCACTCGCTCTGAGGCCTAAATGGGAGCTGGGTAATGTTGCTTTGGTTGCTGGAAGAATTAGTCAATGACAAAAGGGCAGTCACAGCAGCTCTTCTCCATTAGCTTCCTCTTTCCTCCAACAATATCAATTATGGAAGCTCTAGCCCAAGGTTTCAAATAATAGCTATTTCTCTACAATGTTACTATTTTTGCACATAAAAATGCCTTTTGCATGAACCACTGTCAAGGTCTAATCTAATCTATTTATCTGTATTTACAAGGCACTTATCTTCTGTAGCATCTAAGTGCTCCACATGGATTAACAGACAACACTGTCATCCAAACACCGCATTGTTTTCAGTGCTTTGCAACTCAGGGGAAAATCTCCTGGGCTGCAAACTTTCATCTTGGATCCCATGTAAAATGGGAAGCATGATGAAGACCATGGCTCTGCGGGGATCAAAACAGTACGGGCCAAAATCTGCCGCCAAAAATCTTGTTGACGTCAGTGGATTTGATACCAGCTGAGGTTTTGAGGTTGTATCCTCCTTGGTACAGCAGAGGTTTGTACCCAGTACCACTGTTTACATTACCTGTATTAAGGTAGGAACAGGCATCCCCTTGGTATCACCTTCTCAGCATGGGTAGTGTCCCCAGCTTCCCCAAGATGTCCCTTCTGGGTGGAAGCACAATTAGAGGACAGCTGTTTCTTCAGAGAGGTCCTGGGCTCCCTCCAGCTGTGGGTTTGATATAGTGGAGAAAGAAATTCTGACTGCAAATCCACCCTACAGCTGTCCTGAAGCTGCCCTACAGCTTCCTGGTGCTCACCATGCAAACCTGGGGTGGATTTGTTCTAGCCAAAAGGCACCCTCCTCTATAAGAGAAAGCACCGCCTGGAGATAACTCCTTGAGGAAACCATGAGCTTTTCACTGCATCTTGGACAGAGAGATAGAAAAGGGAGATCAGGAAAGATCCCTGTCCCTCTGCTTGAGGAGGGCAGGACAGCAGGCTCTGAACTGCTGCCTCTGGAGGAGACTCTCCAGGACTCTGCTCTGCGCACCTCAGGGTTTGCTCGTGGTTTGCTCAGCCCTGCTGTGCAACAGACTCAGTATCCAAACAAACAAGGATTTAGCTGAATCATAAATAAAGCCAGCACCCGCAGACTCCCCTTTCTCCTTCCAAAGGATTTGTCTAGTTTGTATTATTTAGGATTAAATTTGCCTCTGATGAGTAGTTATGAGACAGAATGGAGAGAAACGTGTCTTGTTGTTTAACATTTTCTTGTCCTATTTGTTCCTCTACCACAGCCAGCATTTTCCAAGCAGCAAAGGGCCCTATGCCCCTCTCTCTCACATTCTGTCTCTGGACTGTGTGATATGGTTGGACAAGAGAAAAGAGAAAATATCAGTCTTTAACACAGCAGTAGATATATTCTTAACACTAAACCAGAATAAATTTCTAGCTCTCTCTTTCCTTCATCCTTAATTTCCCTAAATGAGACACCTTCTGTGATGAATTGTCCCCAGGCAAAATAAAACCAGGTTTTCCTCTGATTTTGGCTGGCTGGGTCAGGCCAAAACTGCCTGACAAGGCCCATACATCACAGGGCAGGCAGAAGTAATGGGGGAACTGGGAAGAGGGGAACTGGAAAGCACAACAGGAAAATTAAATCCTGCATATAGGAAGGAGAAAATGCATGGATTTTGGTAAGGGAGAGATAAGGTTGATCCCACTGCCAAACTCCTCATGAGAGGTGGCGGTGTGTGGGAGAGAAGAAGAATTGCTTAGCAAGAGGTAGAAGAAAAAGAGGTTATAGAAAGAAGAAAAAGAGGTTATTAAAAAAAATGTCTGCAAGGACCATGCTGGAGATGCAGGTATCCAAACCCAGCTAGAAGTGGAGGCAGGTTTCCGAGCTGCGAGAGCAAGCCCTGTTCAGAGCAGCTGTCACTACAGTCTCCTAATTGGAAATAATTGGGATTCTGTCTCAAACCACAAAGCTCTGAATTAGCCAGCGCAGCCTCCACCAGGAAGCATCTGTTGCCATCTCCAATGGCAACTGTTCAACCCCCACCGCATCCAGCCCGCTCACTCCACCCGCCAACTGGCAGGAGGTGCCCGATCCACCCTAAGCATCCCGCATCTGCAGGCTGGTGAGGCTGCAGAGGGAGCCCAGGGAGAGGCAGAAGGAGAGCAAGGGCTACTGTTGGCCTTGAGAGCAGAGGCCACCCTGGGATGATGGGGAGAGTTGTGGTGGGGGTGGCCAGGGCATGCAGGGGACAGTGGGAGGAGGGGGGGAGATATGGCTTGGAGAGTCAGCCCCACACCAGAGCACTGCTCGACAGTGGCTGTTCCAACATCATACACCATGAAAGGCTCTAGGAAAGATTGTTAGAATTAGTACTTTTTGCTGATTACGTTAATGGCTCCTTTATGCTGTTCATATGCTCGTGTATAATTAAGATGGGGTTTTATTTATTTAATTTTGGTTTTGCATGACAAGTGCGAACGGGAAAAATAGTAAAGAAAGATAAAAAGCACTTGAGCCTTTTGTGGTGTCTTTTTATCAGGAGAGGAACCAGGGAAAAATGACCATCGCAAATATTTGGAGCAGGAAAGGGTGACTCCCCGTGAACCTCGGCAGGTGATACGCAGTGAAATATTTGCTTGCTGAAGGACAGGCCTTCTGAGGGAGCTAGGGGTCCAGACCACACAGTGAGCCTGGTTGTTTGGGTTCCCCATATCTCACTGTGGGTTGAATATGCCACATTCATCCCTGGAGGATTACAGCTCCATGTCACCCAGTGATAGCCCAGTTCCCTTCCGTGCCTGTTTGTGCCATTCAGATGGCTAAACTGAGATGGAGAGTTGCTGGCCAGCTGGGCTTCCCCAGTCCATGAGAGTGCTCACCACCACAAAGTGGGCAGAGCCAGCTGGAAAACTAAAGGTGGGATGTGGGGGCAGCTCACCAGGCAAGGGTGAATTTGGCAAACCTTCTGCGGCCAATGCACCAGAAGCAAATCCTCCCAGAAGTCCTGGTTTATGTTTTGTGAGCAAGCAGGGGACGGGTGATGCTTTGAAAACCACAGGGCCAGACTTTTTGCATACTTTTTGCATAGACATCACCCTGTGGGGAAAAATCTGAAAAGACCATCAAATTAATTGATTACTGCAAAATGTGCTATGCACAGTGCTGTGCGCTGCCTTCCCTTCTGCATGCTCCAGGCTTCCTTCTTTCCATCCACCAAATACTGAAGCCCTATAAATGGGGATTGCAGACAGTGTGTGAAATAATTTTTATTGCTGAAAAGAGATACAGAGTTAACAGATGCTTTTAAAACACATTCATCCTAACCTGGCTGCCTTGGAGCCATTTTCACTCTAGTATTGCACTTAAAGGATTTTCATCCTGGAACTTGGGAGTCTAAAGAGACTATCGAGAGGTCTGATACATCTTGATAACAAATTGGATCAAATTGTCTGGGTACTCTATGCCTGGGGCAGATGCTGTAATGAAGCTGGAAAACACTTGGAAAAACCTAATTCCCCTCTCTGTGCTATCTGCATGATGCTGGGCTGTGAGACAGAGGAAAGGGGGACTCTTCCTCCACAAATCATCTTCTGCTGAATTTCATTTGTTTTCACAGAGTTTAGTAACTGGTTGAGTTATTGTAGCTTTCCTGGGGGAGTTTCAGTAGCACCCATTTCACTTCCCACCTTTGATCTTAACTGGCTGAGCAGGTTCTCCTGTTTACCTGCCTATTTTGTAGTGTGTGAAGACAGCACTTAACAAACACAGACGTTATTTGTTTTTCAAGCCTCTTAAGGACACCAACTTACACCTCTCAGCCTCAGACAAGAGGAGGGGGTTGGAGACCCTCTGATTTTCTTACTGATATTATATTAGCACCCTTATACCTCTCTTGAGATCAAGGCTGCTTTGTGCTGTGGACCTGTGACCAAAGAGATCATCCCTGTACTAAAATGCTCACTCAGCAAGAAACAGGTGAGATGGGAAACGAAAAGCTAAGAGCAGAAGAAGAGGGGTTCACCTGAAGTCACAGAGGCTGCCATCACAAGGAGAGGCTGGAAAAGGGTCTCCTGAGTCACAGGCTGATTTTTAAGCCCCCAGAAATTACTGTCTCATAGGTTCTCAAGGTCTACTTAGAGTAATGCACCACAGCTTTCCCCTGCCCTAGAGTGGAACTGACTGCAAAAGGGTGGGAGGAAGGCTGAGGATCTCTACATCATTTTACTGTGGTTTGTGTACACTTATTATGTAAACCTCATTTTTCTTCCACTGAGATGCAAACATTTTCAAAACATTCTCATCAGTTCCCCAAGTGAATATCAAACAAAACGCTAGACTTTGGTTTGCAGAGGAGAAAATGTGTGACTACATGTGCCAAACGGCAACAGGGCACCTCAGGGAGAAAGCTGTTACAGTCAGTTCTAGGTCAGTGGAACACTCACACTGGAGATATTTGGGGCTAACTGATGGGAGCAGAGGGGAAGCAAATTACAGCTCTCTACCTGAACTGTCTCTCCATCTATTCAACCTCAAACTGGCAGCATGAGGTTGTGTATTTATGCTCAAGAGGATTCAGTGCAAACCAGCAGAAGTCCAGATAGAACAGCTCATGAGAGAACTCTTTTTCTCTAGAATTCAGACCAATTTACATTCTGTCTTTCACTTAGGGTACCTACGTTTCCATGTTTCCTTTTTTTTTTTTTTTTCCTTACCCTAAATCCTAATCCAGTCTCCGGTTCCTGTAGTTCAGGGTACTGCTTTCTATTCCTGACCTCTGTTCTATAGATCACACTAATCCTATCTATAAATTAGCTCATTTACTGAACATCAAGCACAAAACAAACAGCATGATAATGTCTTTACCTGGCCATAATCCTGAATCAATACCAGTGATTTCTTCTATCTAAATCAGCAGGGATGATCCGTACTATGTTTAAAGTGCTAATGGGCCACCTGATACCTACTTTAAAGATGGGATCTTGTTGTGGGATTGGGGCATCTTTCTGCCTCTGTATGCAATATTATCAATAGGACAACAGCCCACCCATTAGGGTCCTGTAGACCATCCCGAGGCCTGAAAATCCCCATTGTTTGGAAGTTGAGCTTTTCAATCCTTGCTAATAAAAGTTTAAGAGGGAAACATACTTAGGAAAAGCCTGAAAGAAATCTTGATACCTATAACTAGGTAGAACATTAGAGGTCAATTTTTTTGTTTGCTGAAAAAGTAATTTCAGGGCACAGAAAGCTTTTCACAAATATGATTTGACTCCCGCAAAACAGCTAATCTGGAAACAAGAGCAAATAAGAACGGTAATATCCCATTTTGGCATTTTAGAAATGAAGTCTCTCTTCAAAAGAAAACAAATCCAAATTGTATTTGTCTTAAGCTTAAGGGTTCACAAAGACAAAAATAATTTTTATACTTAATGGAAAACAAAACTTTTCAATTGAGCCTAGAAGAAATTCCCCTTTCCTTTTATTTTCACAAGGAATGATAAATCCATAGTGGTTTGGGTGAATACTAAGCATTTGTTTTACCCCCTTGCTTTGCCCAGGAAAGCAACAAGAAAAGCTCTGCAGCTTTGCAGAGCGACGCTGCACCTAAAGGATGTCCTGCTGCAAGAAAGCGTATTGAGTTTTGAGGCACGAGGCTCCATTTTTTCCTACTTTATCCCTTCACAAGCAGACTGAAAGCAAGCTTTATAAATCAATCAGACACCAAGGACAAAACTGTTTGCCGAGATACACATGCTTCATTCTTAGGGACAAGGCCTCAGCGTTTGTGATTCTGGCTGGGTGGGACTCGTACCCAGAAGGGATGTAGCAGAGAAATCACTTTCCATTTGTTAAGACACTTACTTAACTACACTCGACAGGAGTGTGAGGACAGAGCTAGCGGCCTTGAGCCAGTTGTTAGTCAAAAAAGTCTCCAGAAGGCTGCAGTGTGATGAGCAGCAGCAGAGGCAGCAGAGAATTGGCAAGTCCTGGAGCTAGTGCAGCAGCCCAGGCAAGTCAGTCCCAGGACGGCCGCTTTTCAGACACTGAGGAGGAAAATTAAAAAGTAGGAAAATTTATTTTTGTGCAGGCAAAATATTCCTCTCCTGTGTGATCCTGTTTTGTACTAAAATGAAGCGTACCATGAGGAGGTCACTTTTAATGAGGTCCTGTGAACAGTTATGCCAAAGTATGTTACACCACATATAGATATCAACTTGCTTGCTGTCAATGACATTATCCAGAACGATTTCTCTTCACTACCAATCAAACTGTAAGGCCTTCTTAACTGCTGCTACTTCTACAAGAAAATAAAGAGAGAACATCAGTGTTCTTCAGCACAACTAGCTACCAACATCTCCTGGTTAAATTTAACAAGGGCCAGAGCATGGAAAGGTGATGTGGGGCTGACATAGGTACAGTACATTGTGCTCAGGATAACGTAGGATTTACTACTCTTATAAAGTCTCTTAAGCTAATGTACCTGTTCAAAGATTCCTGCAAAGCATCCAACATCCTCAGCACAACTTCATGAACCATTCCCCACCTGCACACAGTTACAGATGGGCTCCATCTGCCAGCAGAGGGGCCCAGACTCCATAGCCAGGAAGCAAATAGGTGAAAAGAGATAAAGAACAACCAGGAAGAATCTAACTTGCAAATCCACACTGAGCTATTGGTCATTTGGTTTTCTAGTGTCTGTTGACCCACTTGGAAATAGGTGAGCTTGTAGGAAATTGTAGTAGCCACCTGCAAGCAGAGACCTCTGAGCAGAAATGACTACCCATTTGGGAAGAAGTCCGATGCTGAGCCATAATGGGTTGCAGAAAACTCTGATGGCAGCCATCCTGCATAGTGGACACATCAGTGCAACGCAGGGGAGCAAAGGCACCTCGGTTTCATTCCTACCACACACCAAGCCCTGACGAATGCTCAAGGGATTATAAAGTGGGGCTGCCCGAAATACACAGGCAGATCATCTGCCAGAAAGAAGTCATGGCTCCTTCAGTGCACCACAGATACAGGCTGAATTATAAACTCTGTCATCTACTTGTTTGAATTTCTCCTGTAGGCCTGGATTTCCTTAGGACACCCTCTCCAAGCTATGGTATGTGGCAAACCCTTCTGTCTGACCTGATCCCTCTTCTTTCACAACCAAGCTTACACCAAACTTTCCCATGAAGAAGTCAGTGCCTTTGATGTGTTCCTAGAGGTGGGTGAAAGGAAAATCTCAGCCACCTAGCATCCTTTCAGGGTCCGTTATCTGCAGTTCTTCATGGGTCTAACCAAGATGGAACAAAGCTCACAGTCTCCCGGCTCCCTGTTCCCTCCTTTGCCTGACTGCCACCTCCACTTCATATTCAGGAATACTCCCAACTCCAGTGCTACCCTGGAAACTGGTCTCCTGGATATTTGGAGATGCTTTTTGGATTCCTCTTCTTGAAAAAGTTCTCACGTTGGAGGCAGAGATGTGGGAAGGAACGCAAAGGGCTCTGACTTATTCAGCCGTTATCCACCCTGATTAATTTTACAGTTAATGACTCTCCAGACATGGTGATGTATGGGGCTCTGTCAGTGACAAAAAAATTGAACTTTTACTAATTAAGTAGAACATCTTCATAGGGTGAAAGGTTTTGCTAACGAAAGTAACTCACAAAGAATTATGTTGGCTAGAGACTGCTGCTGAGATCAGACAGAGAAGGGTGGGAGGGAGCAGTATAAAATATTCACTGCTGCTCCCAGTTCAAGATTTTACTCCCAGGTTGTCTCCACACAGGGAGTACTCACAGCCACATTTCCTGGGCTGCATCCCACCTCTGTCTCAGAAGAATGAGGCTGACTCTATGCATGCACCCCCTGACTGCATGATGACTGTTGTTTAATGAAGTAGCCTTGGCCAAGCACCAGGAATGTGTGTGTTTTGTTGCAGTCACTGTGCAAGGACACACAGGACAGCATGAGGTCAATAGCAGTGCAAGGACGTGATTTTCTGGCTTCTCTTCCTATGGGTACCACTGAGATACTACACTGGGTGCACTGGACAACTCCCTCTCCTATGCAAGAGAACAATCTCAAATGCAGATCAGGATGAGTGAAGATGTGTCCTTCATGAAAATGCCACATAAAGGACTTAACATCTGACTGAACACACAAAAAAAACCCACAAAACCCACCTTGGTACAAAGACAGAAGCAGCAGGAGCGCTGTCCTGGGGTGAGATGAGAGATGGAAAAGAGACAGTGGAGCTGCACAGGTCGTATGTTGAGGGTGAAGAATCACCACTGCAGGCTGCACTGGTGAAACAGCAGTGGGTCATTTAGGGGTCATCCTGATGGTTCCATAGCAGAGCAGGAACACTTGTCCCTGGGGAGATGGAAAGCTAAGCCATGAGCTGTGTGTGCTCCAACTGAGCCTCTGTGGCTAATGGCACACTGTGAATAGCTACAGCCCTGTTGCAGCACGTACGGGAATCCTGGTCAAAATAACATGTTCCAGACAGGTCATGGAGGAGGGAACTCTGCTGTGCCTTTATAGAAAGAATGGGCAACAGGTAAAACAGCAAACTGGGTCTTTCCTTCCCATTAAGCTCTGGTGGAGATTTCCATCTGATGAAGTTATACCCCCATGCTCTGCAGCCTTGCCTCTTTTCTATCCCCTTCCCTCCCTGTTCCAACCAACTTCCTACTTGCTGCAATGCTCATTACTTTATAATTCTATTGTTGCCCTTTCGCAGAGAGATTTGTGGTGTTTTAACCAAGAAACCTACATTAAAATATTGAAATAGGTCATGAAATATTTATTTTCTTCAGCTACTTGTAAAGGCAGAAGGAAATTGGGGGAAAAAACTGTCAGAAAGGAGCATAATATTCACATTTTTTGAAGAGACTGTTTATGGTTATATTGCCTGAGGGACCTGCAAAGACAGAATCACAGAGGCCATGGTGTTAGCTTTTCCTCCTTGCACTCTGTCTCCCCCTCCAGTTGCCTTTTTCTGTTCTAGGATCCAATTCTCCCCTCTCCTTCTCCAGTGTAAATCAAGGTTAACTTCATTCAGGTCAGTCAGCAAGGCAGCCAAAGACACAGATTATCAGCCAGAGGAAATATGGTGCTTGAGCCCCACCTCTGTGCCCCTGAGCAGTTCTCCTGTGACAGTCCCTGCTTCTCCTCTCATCTGAGCTGATGGAAACCAAGAGCAGCTCCACCAGAGGTACAGGCGCTGCGCTGACACAGAACTAGTGTGGCACCAGCGTCGAGCCCATGGTCTACACTTGCAGCTTCTACACAGGCTGCTCACATCTTTTCCAACTGCACGTGAAGGAAAAATCGGGATGGACAATGAAGGAATTACCTTCCCAGGTAGCAGGCAGCAAATCATCATTAGACACCACTTACCACCCTAGGAGGAAACCACCAGGAGATCCCAAATAAGGGAAGGGCTGGGATCTCTGATAATGCCAAGTGCCAGCCAAGAGGCTGCTTTGACTGTAGCTGGGGGCATCTTCATATATTTACCCCTTAGCATGGTTTTAAGGATTTTCCCTAGAATTCTGAATTCCTATACCCACAATAACAACTTCATCTTAATAACATCTCCATAACAGATCTCCTGCATGACAAGGCTGAGAACCGCAGTCAAACGGCCCCTCTTTAGACCCATAACTGATCTATGAAGATCCACACACACTACCTCTGTGCGTGCAATAGAGACAGACTCACTGTGCCACAAGCCCTGGCCACCAAAAAATTAAACTTCCACCTTGAAGAGTACGTGGTCTCCAGTTATAAGAAGCAGAAGGACATTTGGCTGTGTTTCTCTACTTGTCTCATAAACCCACTCACTCTCTCTTCAGTGTCAAGCGCTTCATTTCTAAGTTGCTTAACAATTTACCTACAGCAGCCTGCTTTGCTTCGTGCTCACACACACAGGCATATTCCTGGACACGCTGGAATGCCATCACCTGATTTTCAAGGCTCTTCATTTTCATCTGCAGGTGAGAGATAGCACCAAGGGAGCCAAGTGACTCTAGCAACAAAACTAAAATAACCCAACAGTTTGTGAAGCAGCTGGTCAGTGCAAACAGCAAACAAAAATCCCCTGGAGCTTGGTTTGCATGGATTCACTGGGCAGCCTGGCTTGGGGGTTAAAGAGCTGGGCTGGAGCTCCTGCTTAGTTCGTCTCTCTCAATGCACCTATGCATGAAGGTCAGGGAAATTTTCTGGGTGAGGAGATGGAGCACAAAGCAGCAGCAAAGATACCACACACTTTACATTCAACATGCCAAAATTCAGGATGAGAAGAGCTGTTCGCAGAGGCCATTCAGATAAAGGGAGGACACCTCACATGTAGGATGCTACTGCGGAGACTACTTCAGATGCTACCCCGATACTGCATCTTTTTCTTGCGTTACTTGGTTAAAATACATCCCTCCTCTTGAGAAAATATCAAACAGTGCTTACAAACATTAAGTGTTGATCAGATAAGAAACTGGAAGAGAAGGAAAAACAGTGATCCCCAAAGGGATCATCTCAGTGATCATCTCAGCTGCAGGAGACTTAAAAAGATCCATTCACACATAAGGTGTGAAACTTTTTTCACCAGCCTTGGTAGTTGCCTGGACAGGGAGCCTCACTGCAAGGAAATCTGGCCATGGTCACGCTCTGTGACTCTGCAGGCAGCAGGCAGCAGGCAGTGCCAGGGCAAGGGCTATACTGCAGTGTGGCATTTGGGGAGAGCACTCCAGAAAACAGAGTCCTACAGCAGAGATGGGATTATTTGGATTTTCCACCCCATTGCATCAAATGCCCTTTTCCCTCTCCAACAGTCCCTAAAAGTGCTTATAATATGTAATTTGCCTTTAGGAAATTCATCATCATCTCCCAGTAATTTTTCATTGAATCCCTCCTCAGGTATGACCAGACTTTTGGTGTGTAGAAATTAAATATTTCACCCCCAAGTACGGACACCTCAGTTTCAGAATAAGATTTTTTCTTTGGGACTTTTTTTTTTTAGTGCTCAGTATTTTTTATGAAACAAATGAGCACAGAAACTACAATACCAAGCTGGCGCTCCCTAGGACATTCTGTAATAACAGTTAAATGAATTGTTTGGAGCTGCTCAGCACTCTGATGTGTTTCAGGTGCTTTTTCCCTTATCTGTCTGGGAAATGGGGGAGACTATGCCAGGTGTTGGCAGGTACAGGGGTATAGAAAACGGAAGATTTCTTTGAGACACAAATAAGATCCACATGATGCATGACTCAGCACTTCATGTCAAATTTGGCCCGTATCAAAAGGAACACAAAAGGCTGATCACAATGAGCAATAATCCAAAAATACGCTGGCGAGAGGAGCGTACTGTGGATTTCAGAGTGGGGCATGACAATTAGAACTGTGCAAGATAGTCACAAGGACAAAAATAGATTCAATTCCAAGTGGAAGGTGCCTTTGAAATTTGGGATTTGCATTTTTTTGTAAGCGTGCTTTCAACTCAAAAATAGCAATTTGGTTAAATAGAAAAGGCAAAGTGTGAGGATAAAAATAAATATTACCTTATTTTAACAATAAAGTGTCTAAATCTGGAAGAAACCCAGGAGTATCGCTAGTGCAGGATTTAACACAAAAGGATTGTGCTTTGTTTTGTTTTGCTTTAACAAATCTCTTTCTAATTCTAATCGCTCCAAGAGAAATACTGTAGCTCCTTTCCTTTCAGCAGTCAGGGAAAAGACAGATTAAGAGGATGCCCAGTGATATCAAGAACCCATGTGCACGTTGGGTCTTGGTTTTTTATAGGTAGTTAAGTACCTAGTGGGCTCCTCAAATGCACTTGAGAGCCTGACAGCCATACACATATTTCCTTGCATGCTTCCCTCTCTCTGCACCACAGGTGATGGGGATGGCAGGATTTCCTCAACTCCCATGAAAAAGACAGTGAAATGCTTAGATACTGCATTGTTGAAACCCAGGGAAGATTTAGAGACAGGTGGAACCAGAAGCTCTAAAAGAGTTTAGTTAAAAAAAATGGAAACAAAAATTATCCCCTTTTCACCCATGACAAATCAGCCTTTTGACCCTGTTCCCCTGGCACTCCTGCATGAAGGGCAACAGGTACTTCTTGGAATAGGGTGTCCATTCAAAGCAATTCAAAGACCTTATTTGTAATTTTAATTACTAACATCTCAAAGGGTATTTTAAGGTGCTTCTTGCTGCTACTGTTTTGACAGCCCTGTGCTAAGTACTGAGCTCCTTGAAGGTACAGCCTTTTCTCTGCTGTGATAGCCCCACGGGTTCAATAGATTAATCTGATTTTTCTGTGCTTTCTCTCACTGTAAGGATAGGAAATTTTCATCCCACCATCTCTTAGTAAGCGGCCTGTACATGGGCACAAGTCCTGCCCTGGATGCTAGAGTACTTGCCTGGATCTCTCTTTCAACCCTCTTTACAAATAGGTTCTGCCTCAGATAAAAATGGCTTCACGCTTCTCCTGTGTTTATTCTGTTACTTGCATCTAACAACATTTTCCAAGGTTTTTTAGGTGGCTAACACACCATTAGGACGTACAGCTGATGCTTGAAATTCTAACATTTTCCACATTTTGTAAACCAGCTCATTACCAACAGGGTGCTCCTATGCTGATACTTCTTTTTTCTCACACTTTTGTCTCAGACCTCTGGATAGATCTTGACTCCTTTATGGTCCTTTTAAGAACTCACTCCTGGTTCCTTTTTCGCTTAGAAGGGGTGAAACAGAAGAATTTGTTCATAAGCAGAAAGAAAGCTTGTGTGTATTACTCTTCAGACTGTCTCACTCAGTTACGTTTTTTACTGGACTCTGTCAACCTAGTGATCCATCCAGTGTTGGGTAAAATTAGATACAAAAATCCTTACAACAAATCCCAGCACAGCACTAGGGAAGATCACAAGGGCAAATCTTAATGCTGATAACATCCATCAGTTTACCAGCTTTCGGGTAAAACAGAGGAGAATTGGAGCCCACACCTTCTACCACCTTTCACTGAAAAAGAAAGCCATGCTCTTACCAGAGTTTTGATTTGATTTCACCTGCTGGAGTGGGTGGGGAGGCTGGGTCTGATTCTGATGAACAGTTCTGCTCTCTCCCGCCTCCTCTTTGACTCTCTCATACTCTGACATTTATGTGAAGAAATGAGGTCATTCTAGGGTGTTTTGGAATGAGGTAACTGGCACGTTTCATGGCTGAAAGGAAGCTATGGCTGGGGCCACCTTCAGTGGTGATGGATTTTTGCAGACCCAAGGTCTGCCAAAGACGAAGAGAGAAGGAGAAGAAGAAGAAGAGAGAAGGAGAAGAAGAAGAAGAGAGAAGGAGAAGAAGAAGAAGAGAGAAGGAGAAGAAGAAGAAGAGAGAAG
>JAAGNO010019595.1:27542-50507 GCA_033439905.1 Ceryle rudis | reverse complement strand
GAGAAGAAGAAGAGAGAAGGAGAAGAAGAAGAGAGAAGGAGAAGAAGAAGAGAGAAGGAGATTTGAACAGAGTCCATGAAAGCACCACTGACCAGCCCAGAGCTGTCTTTTGCTCTCAGCTGCCTCCCATTCTTCTCCTCCCCATGTTCCTGGGCTTGTGAAAAATGGTCAAAAGCTAAAAGCTGACCACACTGATGTAGAAGGAGAGTATTCCCAAAAAGCACCCTGCATGTAAATGCATACATGATTAGATATCTCACCCATTGCCTTAGAAATGCTGAAGACAAGCTGAAATCCATCCCACAATGCAAAAGGCAGCCATGGGAGTTGCTTTGGACAGTGTCTCTCCCAGGGATGCAGAAATCTCAAGAGAGCTGTTCTTTGCGGGCACCTCCAATGACAGCTTCTATCAGACACCTCTGATCTGAGAAGTCACTCACCACCACACCGCAGAAATCTTCTCTGCCTCAACAGAGAGACACACTAGTTGTTTTATTTAACACCTTCCCCCCCCCCCAATCTTTCTTGGGTGACGAATTGCATGAGACAAACAGAGGAAGGCTCTGGTGGTTAGGACTCAAATATGAGACAAGAAAAATGTCACCAGCTATTTTTACCTCTGCCTCAAACACAACACATGCCTCAGAGCGGTCACTCACACTTCTCTTTTTTCTTTTTTAATTTCCCTTCAGCTGTATTTGCAGCACTTTGGAAATGCTTAGATAAAAAGGTGGATTGTCATCACTTTCTACACTTATCTCTAGGAAACTGGACAACTTGGACCCCAGGAAGTTTGGCTTTTCAATTTCTATTCCTGTGTGACCCCACAGCAGTTCTGAGTATCAGGAAACTCAGACAACCCATCTAAATTCTCTATGTGACTCTCCTTAATTGTCTATACTGAGAAACTCTGTCCTAAAGGATCTCCAATAGTTCAATCATCAGACTCTCTATAAGGCAAGGGGCAGTGTGGAAAGTCCCTAAATTCTTGTATATTCTAGAAGTGTGATGAGAATTTTGGACCATTTTTTGAAAGAATGAAAGATACCCATTGATATAGTGAAAGGCAGAACTGGAGATAATCTGAGTTAACCCTGAATTATCTAGGATAATAAACCCAAAGGGTAAGGCTACCCTTACTGTTAGCCACCACTATTTCCCCCCCGTTTTACCTTCTCTCTTCTAAGAGGTTGAATGTGACAGAATGGCAGGAAAAAATACCAAGAAAAAACAAGCCACCACCACCACTACCAAAACCCTCTACTGCTAAAGCCAGCCCTGAAAGTTTGTTGCAATGTCAGCAGGAAAAGCAATACTGGCCTCTGAAAAATTAATATGATGCTCACTTGCTGTCTAGTTCCTCCTCTGCTTGTCAATAATTCTGTTCATTCCACGAATATTAAACCTGTTTGCCAGAGCCCTTAATGTGACAAGAAGCTGATGCCTGAAAGCACGATTACTTTCAACTACACATCATATTTAATTTATTACATAACCTGGTGTTATTGCTTTTATTGATGAACTGTACAGTGTAAAATGATTATTTGTTAAAGATTTCACTGTAGTAAAGGGAAGGAAAAAAAAAAAAGAGGAAGAAAAAGAGAAAAATCTTTACTGCTCCGAAGAAGCTACTTGTATATGTTTTTCTCAAAAGACTCAGGAATGGCAGTTACTATTATTACCTGATTTTTGGCTTCACACATTCTTTGCACTGTAGAATAGATCCAACTTCCTCCACCGCTTAATTCAGTCCCCTGACTGACAGGAACAAGGAGCAGAGTGAAGCTCTGCCTGATGGGATGATGTATAGGTAACCCTCCCATGCTCTGCGCCGTTGAATCGAGGTGCTTTGTTTGGGCAGGACAATCTAAATCCTGCCTCTAAGCTTAAGCTCAAGCTCCATCTTTTCCTTTCTATTACTATAGTGTGGTAAGAGCTTACTGTTATTGGCCATTTATACTCAGAGATTGTCTTTTTGGCCCAGCCATGACACAAATGTGTTATGATGCTGCAAACGGACAAAAGGAAAGATGAGATTCCTGCTTTGAAAGAACATATCCCCTGATTTGAAAAGGTAGGAAAAAGAGAGCTTGGTTTAAGTATATGAGAAACTAAGGACCAGACATGTGCTGGAAATAGCGCTCGTACTGCAGCTTAATTTCAATAAAGACAGCATTTCTTTGGCCTTCAAGCTGTCCACTGGAGAGGGCTGCAAAGGAAACATATCTTAGATGACTACTGTGAATGCCGACGTTTAAGTCACTAGATAAACCCCACTGCCTCTTTCTCATTTTAGGCTTTCAGTTCAGAGGCATAAATGACAAGCCTGAAAAATGCAGTCTCACCCAGGCAAGTCAACGCTGAGAGGCTGTGGCCCTTCTCTGACATTTCATCTCTCGAGGACAGGGCACTGCCTTGCAGCTCTGAATAGACATCTGGACCTTTCACTGAACCTCTGTGGATTCTGCCTTCCTAATTCTAGACCCAGAAACAGTGACTGAGAACAGCCCACACAAAATTGACCACAGCGGGAGCCTGCACAGGAGCCAAGACGTTCCCAGCAGTGTCCCAGTAGTGTATTTTAGTCCTAATGCCATCCTCTTCCAAACATACACGGTTTCAATTTGTTAAGTGGAGAGGAGGGGGGTGAAGTTCCATTTATAAGAAAACGGGTATAAAAAAATCAAAACACAAAGGAAATACATTACTCAGTCCCAAGTTTTAGAGATGAATTATCTGCCAATTCCTGAAACCATGATATCAGCTGGGGTTTTATCTCCGATTTCATTCAGGTAATAATACTGCATTTTGAAGAGAAGAAATTTTAAAGTCTTCAGCCTAAATAGAGATGTCCCTCCTGATTAAAAAGTGCACTGCATTTCTATTCTACACTGGGAGAAATGTAGCCTCAGAAGAATTCTTGGAATGTTTTCATACTGAAACAGATGTAATGAAGAATTCAACCTGCTGCTGAGAGACATTTCTCTTGCTAATTGGTTATAAACAATACTACTGATAGCATCAATATATGAAACAAGAATTAAGAAATAAGGAAGCCTAGTTTTGGATGCATTTGTGTCTCATGGCTGATTGCAAATACCCATTGAAGACCTGGTGGGGATTTTCTAAAATAGTTCTTTCCCTGTAGAGTTTCTCCTTTAAAAAAGTCTTAGAGCTCATACTGCAGCTTCCCTGTCATAGAGTCTCCTCATTCCATCCGTCTCACTCCAAAACACAGAAGCAAAAAATGTAATAATTTTCTTTGCAGGGTTCTGACCCAAGCTCCATTTCTGAAGGTAAAAGGAAATTTTAGTTGTGAAAACCAGAAATACAAACCCAAACAGTCTGCATTTCCCAGAAAGACTTAAATAATAGGAATGATTCAACTTGCTGTCTCATTGCCTATGTGACCCTTGCCACTTTCTACCTTCCAGACGCCATCCAAGATCTTAACTGGGATTCTGGGAAACACAAGAGAGCTGCAGACTCTGATCACAGAAAGGAAATAGAACAAGAAAAAGAAAAATTAAGGGGAAAGCAAGATAGAATGAAGCAGATAAGCAAAAAAAAAAAAAAAAAAAGAAAAAAAAAGAAAAGAAAAGAAGAGCTATGGAGCTGACAAGAGTTCTAGATGGCACAGGGAGTTTTGTGCATCCCTAAGACTTTGGTGTTTATCTGAATAAGGATCTTCTTTTCTGGCTCCATTCTCTCTTTCTCTTTTCCCTTCCATTGCTCTTCAATAGCAATGTCTTCAAAATGAGGTCTTCCACTTTCCAGAGGGACCACTGAGTCAGGCAAGCCACTGGAGTGAGCGGATGATGCTGTGGTTCACAATCAGCCTTGCCAAACGGGCTTTGGAGTGTGGTTAGTTTCATCCCAAATATACTGCTCTTCCTGGCAACCCAGCCCATCCCTCCCCCACCTGGGCTTAGGCACCAACACAGGGATCTGCCTGACACAGCCAGCTGTGACCCATTCGTATGCTGAAGGACACGAGAGATGCCTCACTGCTACTTGTCTGTCTTTGCTTACATACCCTCCCTTGATTCGAGCCATCCACACTGAACTCTTGGGTAATTAAAAGGAAAGTAGATATGAGAGTTATGGTTTTTGGATTTGCTTTTAGAACTCTCCCTCATCTCTGAGGAATTTACCAGAGTTGGTTTCTCAATTACTTTTTTGATTTCTTCTCCGACGGCTCATTCTGTGCCAGGGACATGGCACTGACCTCCTGCAGCAGAACTTTGCTTTGTTCCCAGCACTGTCCCGAAGCGCTGTGCAACTCATTGAAAACCCATTAATTCTGTCTGCGCCCTATCAGACTAAAACTTCTCTTCAAGTAACATTTCAAATATCAGTTACTTCGCCTTAATATCTTTCTTCCATAACATTTCTCACAGCTCCACACACACACTCCACTCCCCTGGGTAATTCCCTTTTCTATGCGTATTGTTGATTTTTTTAAGAACACACACTCGCCGCTCCCTCTTTTTGCCAGTGTTCTCTACTGCATTCTGCTCTCTCCTTCCTCATCCCCTCTTTCTCTTGCCCTTATTCTATTCTTACACGATCTAAGGCAGCAGGTCTTTTTTGCATTTCCCTGAGTCCCAAATTACAGCCCCCATAGAGACTTGCAGTTACCAGAGACTACTTGCTCAGCCTTCAAAACTTACTCAGTTGCATGTTTGTCAGAAGAGCAGCCCCAGAATTTGCTGGGGCGGGGTACGTAGATGCACCAAGATGTGTTTCTGAGTAGCCCCAGAAGACCCACCCCAGTGATCTCCCTCCCAACCAAAAGACACCTCCCTATTTCCACCGGACTGACTTCCAATCCCTTACAGCTGGACTTCAGCTCCAGCGAATGTGGAGGCTGTGAGGTGTTTCACACCCCACCAACTTCACTGACAGGCCTGGGCTGTGACTCCACAGCCTCTGTCACAAGGCTTTTGTGGGCAGTAGCTCATTTTTGTTTCCATCATTGAACCCCAGAAGTTACGGATGCAGCGTGGAGATCATGACTCAGTACATCCTCCCCTTCCTCAGCCAACACCTTCCAGATTTGGAACAGCAAAGTTTGGATGTAGGTTCAGTGTCAGTAGGCATCGGCTTGTGTAGGAGAGAGGCAAAAAGTGATGACAAACACTTGATGCCATTATAAACTCTCTCCTGACGTCACTGAGGACCTTCCAGCCTCTGCCCAGAGGCAGAAATTATCCCAGACCCAGTGGAGTTTGTTATGGTTTTTCCTTTCTGTGTTAACACCTGTCAAAGTGCTTATCTTAACTTCCCCACTCCATTAATCCTCCTCCTCCCTCATGCTCCATGGCTGGCAGAGATCTGTATCTGCTTTGGTCGGGGTGGCAGGAGGCTGGGGCAGCGCTGATAGACAGCCAGGCTTCATCCCAGGGAAGTAGAATAAAGCAGAAGTCAGTGAGAGGAAGCAGCGTAGGCGGCAGGTTCCTCTGCAGAGGAAATGGTGATAACCCATAATAATCATCTCCCACACAGACAGTAAGTGTGTTTACCCAGGAAAAGAGTGGAAATGGGAAATGTGGCTTAGAGAAACTAAGTACCACGGGGGTAGTAGAATGTCAGGGCTGGACCTGGGTGAGATTGCCGCTTTCTTGCAGTTCCTATCCCAACAGGAACTGGACAGCACCCTTGGCCAAAGGTTGGGTGGCACATGGACATGTCAAGCAAGCCTTAGGAGCTGGTTTGTGGGATCTGAGCAGTGTCAAACAGGGGGGACTCTAGAGCTGCTGCTCTCTTTCCCCAGTCCTTGACTTCTGCTAGAGCAACAAGCCATTACCCCAGAGCCAGACAACACACCAGCCCGTCTGCTTCATTTATGTGCTCAAGATACTTTTATCCCTGTGTGGACAGAGACTCTGCTAACCTCCACAATGATTTCCAACTGCTGTCTCTCCAATAACTCGAAATACCACAGGTTCCAATCTCTGCTGATTCTACAGTACTTTGGGATACGGTGCATCCAAGCATTAACACAGCCAATTATTTTTTTCCTGAGTGACTAAGGCAAGGGAGTTTGGTGGGGCAGAATTATCTAACATGGTCTGAAATAGTCAAGTGAAACAAGACACAAATCTCTGCATACATTTCACTCAGTGTATTTGGGAAGAAACTGCCCACAGAGAGAAGGAATACTCCATATGGATGTAAACCTGTGCAAGGTGGAATGGACTCAGCTGAGTGAGTAGTTTACCATACATTATTTATCAGAGGAGTTTAGCTTCTTTTTTTTTGCTTATGATCATGATTTTTTTTATCACAGAATCATAGAAAGGTTTGGGTTGGAAGGGACCTTAAAGACATCCAGTTCCAACCCCCCCTGCCAAAGGCAGGGCCATCTCCCACTAGAGCAGGTTGCTCAAAGACCCATCCAACCTGGCCTTGAACACTTCCAGGGATGGAGCATCCCCAACTTCCCTGGGAAACCTGTTCCAGTGTCTCTCCACCCTCACAGTGAAAATGTCTTCTATTCTATTCTAATATAAGTCTACCCTCTTCCGGTTTGAAGCCATTACCCCTTGTCCTGTCACTACAAGCCCTTGTAAGAAGTCCCTGCCCCCCTTTCCTGTAGCCCCCTTTAAGTACTGAAAGGCCACAATAAGGTCTCCCTGTTGCTGGCTCTTCTACAGGCTGAGCCACCCCAACTCTCTCAGCCTGTCCTCACAGGAGTTTTCCAGCCCTCTGATCATCTCTGTGGCCTCCTCCTGGCCCTTTTCTTACAGTGCTTCATTATTTAAGCATAGTTGAAGATTATTTTAATATATCTATGTATACATAAAAATCTTCTCAGAAGAGATTTTAGTTGGTCTCAGTATTTCAACTGCAATGGGTGAGTTCAGTCATATGCCCCTGGTCTTATTATTCCTAACAGGAGGAAGTTGCAATCACCACTGAATAGCCATGCACATTAATTTTGAAATTCACATTCGTCTGGAAAAATTCTGTGGTGCAAATGTTTATTGCTGTTGTTGTTATTATTGTTTATTTTATAATAGCAGGAGGAGCTCCATTGTCCCTGGCCTCCTGGTGGACACAGAGGGGTGCGAGACAACTGAAGGAATTTCATTATATGTTTGGAGGATGTATTAATACCAACATTACCATTATATTCTTTCTGCCTGATATATTTTCCTGAACTGAATACTTAATTCTTCTTCAAGGACCAGCTTTAGCATATGCATGGCCCTGTGTGAAATCAACACAGCATACTCATAAAGGAAAATCATATGGTGGCTGGAATTATGAAAGCTATATAAAAAAAAGAAAATAAATTGGACCCATGCTGACTCTTTTCTATGTCTATGCATTTACCTAGACCTGGTCTAGTGGCACAAACAAAGAGAGAATTAGTTGGATCTGCTCCATTACAAAGTAATCTTAAAATGATTTATTTTGCAATTTCCTAATCATCCCATCATTAGTACCTCCGTCAATAGTCAGCTCGTGCAATCTGCTTTCACATGGGTTGGAAATTTGAAACAGGTAGAAGGATCTTTCATGCTAAAACCGCTCCCAAAGGTTGGGGATGCCCTGGAGTAAGGTGCTTTAGGGCGAGGGATGTCACCCTTAAAGCCAGCTTGCCTTATCCTTCATCACTCAGAGAATCAGGACCCAGGAAAATCTTTCTCTGTATTCCTCCTAAAGCCTAAGTCCCCTGATTTTCACCATTTTTGGACTACTGGCCTTTCTTTAAGCAATGGCAAACCTCAGAAATGTCAAACTCTTAATGTCTACAGTCTCAAAAGGAAAAAAAAAAAAAAAAAAAACCAAAACCCAAACTAAAAGGAGAGGAAAAAAAAAAAAAAGGCAGAGACCTCCCATGATGACCAAGACTCAAGCCACCACAGACTGGAATTCAAGCCCTCTTTGAATGAAAGCTGAGATCCCTAAAATCTAAGGCATACTTCTTAATTAGTCTCTTCTGCAAAAATATAGGCAACAAATTCTATCTTCAGGCAGCTCTTGCATTTTATTTGCTTGTTTGTTTGTCTGTTTGTTTCTGAACAGCCAAAGCAAACTTCTCCAGGGACCTGTTTGATTCCTCTCTGCAGTCTGGGCTGGAATATTGATCCTGGTGAAGAGATTTGTGTTTTGTATCTGTGTGTATGTGAGTATGCAGGAGCTTGGAGGAATGCAGAAGAGATGAGATAGGCTTGAAATTCACATACCAGCTCCAGCCCCTCCCCACAGCACATCATCTCCTCCTCTGTCAGAGTCCAAGCTCAGAGAAGCTCATGTATCGCCATTGCTTCAAAACCCAGCTGTAATTTTCTGGCTAATGGAAGACGTATTGACAAAAGTTGACATTAAGTGGAACTAATTACACCGTAACTGCTAAATAACTAAGAAATAACTACCCTATAATTTATGGTGCAGCACGGACTCTTGTGTAGCAACTTTCAGAGCCGTTATATCTGCACAGAGCTCACTGATGCATGCGCTGCAGAACTTTTCCCCTGCCAGTAGGATCCAGTCGATGCGAAATTGCTGGCTCTGCAAACACACATCGCCACGATCAGAGCATAAAGCCAGACGGGCTTCCCACAACCCACTGCAGCCCTGCTCCTGAGCAATATCAGAAATGACTGCTAAGATGCTCTTCCCAGACCATTAATTTTATTTCTGGTTTACATTTAAAGTCCTAATCCCATCTGGGATGTTCTCCCTCCCTCCCTTCAAGGTGTATGCAGGAGTCCATGCCACCTCCTGCATCCCTGAACTGACAGCATCCCATGGTGGATACCAAGGACTAGGGTACGTAAAAAGGTTGGTGTCTGGTCAGGTTTACTACCTGTTGTAATTGTGGCAACCAGCCTCTTTCCTCTACTGAAATATTTGCCGAATGAGGCACTAACCAGACATCTGGGAGCAGGGGAAGGCACGACTCGTGTTCTCCCAAGGAGGATGGGGTATGCCAGGGGATGAGGGAATCTCGTCCATACATCACTGTCATGCAGCAATATCAGCACCCAATTCAGAAGGTACGTTTGAAAGTGCCTTGTTCTATCCGATCAAACTCAGGGTTTCTGAGGACTCATCATTAAAGTTGATGAGAAAAACAGACATTTCTGTCTCCAGAGAAATCTAGCAACTAAACATTCGTTTATGTCTCAGATAGGACCAAATCAGAAAACATGGTTTTGAAATATTTCTCTTATATGCCATCACCGAGTGAAATGCTTCATTTTGATATTGAAACACAGTTTAGTGCTGCAATACTGGATGGTATATAGATATGTAACAGAATAAAATTAAGATTCTAATATAGAAGTGAAAACAAGTGGGAAATAGAGCAGGAAAGAGCTGAAATAATAAAAAATTTAAAATCCATTTTGATTTCAAATTGATTCAATATTTTGCCTTTGAAATGTCATTGGAATTAGACTACTCCAATGAAGCATTCCCATTTTTACCTATTACCTAAAGAACAGCCCTTCCCCAGAGGGAAAATGTTCCACAGACCAATTTGCAGCCAAATGCAAACCATGACGTTTTTTAGACTGGAAACTCTTCACTGCAGAAGTCAGTACCTCGTGCTCTGGTTGTACAGCACCGAGCACAGCAGGGCAGGTCTCCAGACACCACCTCAACAAAGCACAAATAATAGAGCTGTTGATCAGGGGGCTTACTGATGAGTCCCAGAGGATGTTATATTGTGCATAAGAAAAATGGGGAATTTGGAGTTAATGAGAGAAGACAGAGAGAGAGGAAAAAAAAAATCAGCCCGTGTTGGAGATGGGAAGACAGATGAGAAAAGAGAATGAGATTGCAAAGATAGACAGGTGGGGAGAAGAGAGAGAAGGACAGTTCAGTACCTGCTTCTACCTGCTTCGTTCCACCTCCATTATCATGCACCAGAACAACTCATTCTTTTTTCCAGAAAGCGTAATAACGTTCCACAGGTGAAGGAGTTATCTTGGCTTTTCTCTTTTGCAGCAAAGCTAACACTCACTACATGAAATAAAGGTTATCTTGAAAAATAGACGCTGCAAGTCGCATACAAAGGAGCCCTTTCCTGTGACAGGGAGTCTTTTCTGAAGGGGTCTGTTAGGTTTTGTGCTCGGAAGAAGAAAATGGAATTGACTGCCAAGTCCCCCTGCCCTCTTTCCAAATTGACTTTTGAACAGGACCTGGGAGACTCTCTCCCGTGTCATGAAGAGTATGCTACCCCTGGGGAGATGGCAACAATGGGGCTGGAGAGGGAGGCAGTGCTGCTGGCCACACCAAGGATTAGAGCAAAATTCACCTTTCACATAGCTCCCAAAGCAACGAGGTCAGGGATGCTCTGAGGGGCACAGCCCCTGTGTACCTGCAGAATCCCAAATGCACAATAAGAGGAAGGAAAAGACAAATTTCCCGCATGTCTTATGTGGGCGTGGCTACAAAGAATCCTAGAACCATTTTGGTTGGAAGAGACCTGTAACATCATTGAGTCCAACCATTAGCCCAGCACTGCCAGGGCACCACTAAACCATGTCCCTCAGCACCACATCTCCAAGGCTCTGAAACCCCTCCAGGGATGGGGACTCCACCACTGCCCTGGGCAGCCTGGGACAGTGCCTGACAACCCTTTCAGGAGAGAAATTTTTCCTACATAACAACAGAGCCGCCCACGCTGAGGGGAGCTGGACACCAGTGCTGGCTGTCCTGCCTGTGCATTCTCCCTGGTTGTGCTGGGCATCACCCCAGGGCAGCTGCCCACGCAGGCACTGTGGTGTATGCTTCTGTGCCTTGGGCTGCCCCCTGTTTATGGCACCCAGCGTGACAGGGTGGTGGCAGCAGCCTCTGAGCTGTTACTGTGACTGAAACAGCAGCAGAATGTGCGTTTTGATACATTTGCTTTGCAGATGAAATGGGGCATTTTTCTTTTAAAACACACCTTAAAAGATGTCTGAAGAGAAGCAGCCCATTTAAATGACTAAAGAAAAGGTGTGGCTCTAGTTTTTAATGCAAGACCTGCGTGAACTAATACACTTTGCACTGGGCTCAGAAGCTCGTTAAGTAACACGCTAAGCCACGCAAAGGGATCTACCGAACGCAGGGCGGTGATTTTTCTTTTCCAGTGTCACTGTGCTGAACGGGAGTAGAGAGGACAGCTTCTGGGAGGCTGCACCAGGGATCTCAGGTGTTTAGTGTGCAGCTGGAATAGGTCTGGGTGTGTTCACATTCATTTTCCTTGCAACAGCTGCCTGTCACTTTTATGTTCTTAGATTCCTACACAAACCCTTACAGAAGGGACGTATTTATTTTACTAGCAGGTCCTGTCATTGTGATCAGTGCTTGCGTGAAATACGGATTTTTATTTTCATTGAACTCTTTTTTTTATTTTTAAATAACTGACAATAATTTTGCAAAGCTCCAGAAGTTTGCCTTTCTTCACATCAAATTGTTGGAAGTTTCTGAGTAGCTCTAATGTTTACTAAAGCCCTTGAAGTGCTGACATAGCACAGAGTGGTATCACACACCTCGGGCTCAGTCATGCAGCTTTGTCAGACAAATATTCTCTTGTTTCAAAGGCACTGGACACGGGTGGGGGTGTTGGTGTGAAAGCTGCCATTTCTGGACTAGTAAATGGGGCTGTTTCAAAATCCTTTCTACCCCTCTGAGGATTCCTTTCCATTGTCTGCAGTGAGCTGCAGTTCAAAGACTGTCAGAGCACGTAAACATGACACAGTAACTGAGAACATCAAAGAGCATTATGTTTTCCATACATAAAGAGTGACAAGCTGCCTAACACTTTATATTAAAAATTCAGACAAAAAACAATTCAAGAAAAATCAAAGCAAAGTCTCCAAAAGGGAGTCAGATGCCACACGTTTCTGTTACACACTCTTATCTTTTTTGCCTTGCAAAGTGGCCTTTAAATTCTGCTCCTAAAAATATATATAAAACCAAACTTGCAGCAGTTACGTTGCTGTCTGTAGAGGAAAGGAAAGGTATATAAGGAGTGTGATATTCAGAGAGTCAGCCTCTGGAATGGAAACCTCTGCCAGCCCTAGTGATAAAGTTGGAAGAAATCCTCAGAGACAGCAAAGTCCATCACCACCCCCCAACATCCCTGACTGAGTCTCTTAAAGCTGGATCTACGAGCGTAGTTCTGGTGCTATAAAGAGATGATCCAGGCACCACAGAAAAAAGAAAGGCAGGGTGCAAGGGCAGAATGACAGCACAGTAGGGGTTGGAAGGGACCTCTGGAGATCAACCCCCTGCCAAAGCAGGTTCAACTACAACAGGTTGCCCAGAATTGCATCCAGGGGAGCTTTGAAGGTCTCCAGAGCAGAAGACTATCAGGACACTCCAGAGAAGACAACATAAGACCCTCTATTTTATAAAATAACTGGATAAATGATGTGCAAAACCAAGAGGAAGCAAAGAAGCCAATCTTTTGGTGGAAGGTAGATGCATGCTGAAAGGGAGGAGGCAGAATACAGCTGATTCTCTGCCATAAGCAGCCTTGGCATGAGCTGGGCACACTTTGAAAAATACTGGAAACGTTAATGGAAACATTTAGTTCCAAGGAACTGTACATCACAGTGAACTGGGATCTAATTTAGTGAGGAGTTTTGGACCAAAAAACAAGGGAGCAGAAAGGATTATGGAAATCTTTAAAACATTTCAAAACTTTGTTACAAGATTTATAATTTTTTTTAAGTCTTTCCTACTAAGCTTTTCTTTGTTTCACATCAGCATTTTCATTTTAAAAATCAGCTTAAAGGAAAAGTAGGTGAAGAGGTTAAATAACTTTGAGAACTTCATTTCTTAAGCAAATGTAATGCTCTAGATTAAACATGGGTTTAGATTTTTCTTTACTTTGTTTCTTTTCCTTTCATCCTCCTTTAAAATGTATTTTCAAACTCTAAATTACTTGAAGTGAATTTTGCCCTTTAACACTTTTTTTTTTTTAAGCTTCTTTTTCAAATATGTATTAAAATAAAAGTTCTTCACTTAGCTGTAATCACTGATAACTCCTGGAAAAATATATGGTACTAACCATTGTTTGGACAATACCTGAAAGGGCTTTGATAAGATACTATTAACAAACTGACTGAAGCGTCTGGATAAGGCTCAGGGACAAACTCCAACATGAACTTCCTTCCACTGGAGCACTGCAGCTGGTTCAGCGTATACCTCAATTTTCTACCTTCTCTGCACATCCTCCCTTCCAATCTCCTAAATGCCAACAGAGATTTAAATACCACTGCCTGCCTCTTTAGTAAAGAAACAAAGCCCCAGGTGCCATTTCTATGCGCAAAATAACTGCCTGGCTACGGCCTCAAGCTTTCTCCTGTTGCGGCTCCTACTCCTCCCTCCAAATCCAAGCAACAGTTTTTCCAGAGATTGAGTTTGCTCCATCCTCCATGCCCTCTAAACTGTGCCTAGAAAAGTCAAGGCCTTTGGGGAATGCCATGTGAGTGACCAAGGCCTGTGCTCAGAATATACCCAGCTAATCCAAACCAGAGACAACTGCCCTGTGATTTCAGTTGATTTGATTTCTTTTTTTGTGTATGTGTTCTTCTGTGGGTGGTGCTCCTATTTACAAGCTAGGGGTTATTTGAAGTGGGTTGCTTATTTATTTATGCCCTTCTATTATCACAAGAACCAAATTGCAACCTTCAAAAAAACGTGTTTGTGAAGGGCGGTGGCGTGGGGAGCGGGGAGGGGGGAGCCAACAAATTGAAGTCAGAGGAAGGGGGGTTACATCTTTATCAAAAGACAACATCAAATTAATTTCTCTCTGGTCTCAGGAACTCATGTAAAATTTATATGCTGTTTGTTAATTTTCCTGTAGCGCCAGCAGCACGAGTGTTTGTGATTCAGGGGGAAGGGATGGGAAAGAAGGATTGAGGAGGGGAAGGGGGAGGCAGAGCAGATGTGCGGCAGCCTTAGCTGGGCTGACGCGGGTCCGTATGCAGAACGACCTCACTCACATGCCAAACCTCACACACCACACCAGTGGGAAGGCAGTGGGATGGAGGGGTTCGGATGGGGGACTGCTCACTCCCTCTCCCGGGTGCAGCCTGACTACTTAAAATTCAAGCAGTGTCCCCAGCTCTCCGTACAAGGCTGTCCTTTCAACACCAACACAATGACTTCTCTTACATAACCCAACAAACAATTTAGCAGGTTCACAACTCAAAACAGAAGGAGAATTAATTTTGTATTAGTGCACCTTCTTTGCCTCTCCCCCACATCCTCTATCATCTTTCTTTAATTTTTCTTGGGTTCTGAAGCACCTCCATGAAAGTGCCCTGGAGGATTTGTGCCTTTTCCATCCCCTCAGCAAGACCAGGCAGGACAGGGGCCATGGTCTAAGGGGGGCAAAAATAAACAGGGGGGTATCCCCAGTGTCTTAACTGAGATGAGAGCACAGTCCCCACCAATGCTTTACAAAGGCAGGGTTATCTTTATTAGTGCTCTCAAAAGTCTCTTCTGGAATTAGGGATTTGCAGCTTTCAGGAGCTGGCTTTGACAAAACCCACATTTCTGATACCCCTGAGGAACACAGGGAGCAGCAGAGCTGAGGGGAGATCACCAGCTGAGGTGGTCTGATGTCTGTACCCTTCCTGCATCTTAGAGCCTAGCAGAAATGCCTCCAGAAACACTGGGAAATTTTGAAAGTATCCCATTGTAATCCTGCATGTCTGGTGATGTGGCAAAGGTGAGGATTTTCCCCAGCAATGCTTACAAACCGAAGCCTAATGCTACATTAACAGTGCCAAACAAACAAACAGAAAGAGCTGCAGGAATCACACGAATTTCACTTTCATCCCAAACTCTCCAGCTCTCACAGAAACCTAAAGCATCTGGTTCTTCATTTCAAATACAGGAGCTGGCAATACTGCAAAAATTCCCAGCTGAATGAAAATACATCTTTAAAAAAATAGGCCTCTAGCCTTGATTTCAAGCCTTCAGCAGCCCACCACTTCCCGTGTTAGCTGTCCTAACATTTTAAGAGCCCTCCTAAGCAAGCATATGACTTACTTTTCCTATTTTTCCCTCCCCCTTTCAGTTTCAGAGTGTGTAACTTCAGCTACCAGCCCAGGACGCTCACCTGGAGATGAATGCTCCCAGACTCAGATCCTGATCCCCAGGCTCCCATTTCCTCACCAGCTAGAAAACAGCCACGCAAACCCCATCCTACTGATGTACTGGAAACAAACCAGCAGAAGACAGTGGCTGGGTTAGATTAATACTGAGAAGAGAATAGTCTAGTGGGGAACAATGGACATTTTCTTAAACTAGTGTTGATACACCTTCTTCTAACAAGCTACTTCAGCGTTAGACAGAAAGGAACATCCCCGCCTGGGATTTAGCATGTGTCTCCCTCCACTCCCTCCTGCCAGGAGAGGCAGGTAGTCATCCTCCCAGCAGCCTGCAGAGGGGAGGAAGAGCGTGCCTGCCAGCCAGGGGCAATTTTTTTCCTCCTCAGCTATGGGGAGGAACGCTGTGCTTCATAAACACACTTCAAAGATGCCACACTATTAAAAATACATGGACATCATGTGGATCTAAGCTAAATACATATGGCCTTTGATTGCTTGGCATTTCCAATTCATACAGGAACATTACTGTGATGCATTATTGATGATCAGTAGCATTTCACTGTCTCAAACTAAGGACACCTCTTCCCCCTCTTCCCTTCCATGCATGCAGCACCCTTCGCTCACAGACTAACAGTTTAATTAAGCCGTGATTAACTGTACACACAATTCTGACTGTCACCAATTTAGTTCTGGAAATGTTTAGTGCTGCGAGCTGAGCACTGCGCTGTCAGAGCGGGACCCCTCTCGCAGGGAAGCTCCCCCTCCGGGTATGTCAGCTGCTTGCCACGCATGCCAGAGCACATCTGGCCAGCTGGGTTTGGCTGCTGGATGCGGTGGCACAGCTGGAGCCGCCTGCCAGATCGATGCTCCATGGGGGAGAGCAGGAATAAGGCAGGCAGCAGACAGAGTGGCGAAGAGGAGGCATTTGTTCAGCTTGAAAGGGCTTCAGACTGCAGGGCTGGGATGGGCCCTGGCTGCCGGCTCAGGTGAAGAGGGCAACAGTGGGAAAACCCCTCCGTGGCTCAGCCCCATGGTGGAGGCTGATGCTCACGCTGCTGTGAGCTTCCCGGTTCACAGCCCTGCAGGGCCACCACACTCCCTGGGCACTGCCGCGGTTCTGCAGCTCAGCTGGACTACCCCACACCAGACACCTTGAGTGCTCCTTGGCAAACTCACACCCCTCCCCTCTATGATGCTTTGTAAAGTCCAGGTATCTTCCCTGCTCTCTCCCTGGACACTTCAGCCCCTCGTTGCTTCCCTCCTTCCTGGTCAAAAGGACAGTTTGACCCAGTTCGTTGTGTGTCACATGTCCCCTGCATGCTACATGTCACACCCACTGCCCAGGGGCTGTCAGCACGAGCATCCCTGCCTGCTTTGGGGATTCCACACAAAAATGCTGGTGTCTCTCCAGCTGGCATTTTATTAGCAATTCCTCACTCTGGCTCCATCTCCCTCCCCCTTTTATTCTTTTAAAAAGGAATTCTCCAGAAGCAAGAATTTGGGAGGAAGAGAATAAGATTTGGAAAGAAAAAAGCAGAATCATTACAGCTGAGAAACGCTCTTGAAACTTATTAGCTCATGACTCATCTCTCTGAAAGGAGCTAATACCTTAATTTCATATTTCTCTGCTCAAATGGAGACCAAAGCATAAACTGAAATGAAACTTTACACTAATGGTTTCTTAATTACACCCATCTAAAAGCAATTACCTGAGGTTTAACAGATACAAAGTTAGGGTTGATGCGGCCACTCAAAGGGAATTGTGCGGCAAGGTTGGCTGGGAAGACAGAGGCTGTGGGGAGGTGTATCAACAAGGTGCCACGCACGGCCAGGCTGCCTCCACGTCCTCACTGCTGTTTGCCCTCACCACACCCTGGTACTGCAAAGCACCTCAGCCAGGAGCCCTCTCTTGCAGTCTCCCTAATGAGCACATGTGTAGCACCATCCAAGAATCCAGAGAGGGATAATCCTCAGGAATCCACTTACTTTTACAGAGTTGGAACAGAAATTTGTATCATAAAAGTCTCATAAAATTCCAGGGTGGAGGACTTGGCCAATGTGGTGCCAGCAAATATGTGGGAGATACGGTAAGAGAAAGGGCAAGTCTCTAGGAAACCAGAGCTCCTGCATCCTAACTGCTGCCTGATAACCCTTCTCTCTGCCACTTTCACACCTCCAGGAGTAGAATCATTTTGAACAGTCTCACAGTGCATTTTAAGAACTTCTAAATACTTACTGAAGGTCTTGAAATTATCCACAAGAAGTTGCCCCAGGAGATGAAGTTGGTGGCGCTGCTGTCATTAGGACTATTACCACTACTACTGTGGGTAGGTTTCAGCTGTGCTTTGTTCACAGCTTGGCACTAACAAAGGGTCTCTAGCAAGCTGGTGGAGTCCAGGACGCTGCGGTAGTTGTGTAGGTTTCCTGTACAATATTTGGGAGGAATTAGCAGCCAGAAATGGGATTGAGAATGGGCAGCACACAGTGCTGAGAGCCGCGTTAGCTGGGAAGTAATAACCACCGTGGAGGTGGATTTTAAATCCCATTTCTCTCTAGAGCTTTAGTTTGAGCTGCAAGGAAACAGCTCCCTCTCTTCATGGTTTACAGCCCAGAAGCTTCAAATGGATTTAGGTACCTTTTTTTCTGAAAAAAAAGCCTGTGGAGGAGTCACCCCTTTCCATCAGAGCATTGGAAATGGCATGCTAGGTAGTGCATCCCACCTCAAAGGTATATATTAGGTACATGGATATATATTTGGTGTATAGGTATATATTTTCTTTAATGAGCATTTAAGATCAGAAAGAAAAATAACCTTTGCAGCTGGCACTGAGAGCTGCACCCCCTTTCTCACAAATGTTCTGGTCACCATGGACATACAATTTACGTCCTTATTCTTTTACTGTCACGCTGTTACTGAGCACAAGTCTCAGTGAGAAATTAGTGCTATGGGGCTCCCAGGCCAGTCAGACACCTCTTTCTTTTCCTGAAGGAACATGCAAAACCCCCTCCTCACACCTCATTTTGGACCATATCCTAGGAGGCAAAGGAGAATTATTTAACTTAAGCTCGGTATTTTTGTCTCAGATACACAGGGACAGCAGCTCTTAAACTGTCTCCTGCTCTCATCACAATCCATGTGGAGGACTGACCATAAAGATACCAATTAAAACACGCATAGCAAAGGAGGGGTTCGGGCAGCAGCTTTGCAGTTCACATACAAGCAGCAATGACAGCCACACACCAACCCCTCCAGCCTCACAGAGCTCTTGCACCAGCTCATAGCTTCATGAGGGAGGAACGGCCACTGCTCACAGCCACATAGCCCCCCTTGGCACCAAGGGCTCCCCAAGCCCACCCAGCCTCACTGGGCCACGTGGAGACCGACAAAAGCAGTAGGCAACAAGGTGCCTGCTAAAGGTTCAAGCACCCACATCATTTTGCCAGGCCTCACACTGCGTTGCACCACTGAATGAGATAATACAATTACTGGATAATTAGGGTCATCAGAAAGCATTCAGCAATGGCAGGCTTTTAATTGTCTTCTCCATTAATAGATAATGATCAGGCTCTGCCTCCTGCCAGGATGACCCACCACTTCTCCTCCCCCCCAGGGACAAGTGGTTGACCTGAAAAGGAAAAAGCACATCTGTCCTGAGCACATCCTTCCAATTTGGTCAGGGAAGCAACAAACTGAGACTAATAGAGGAGAAGGAGAAGAAGGTTTCCCAAACTGGCATGAGGAGAGAATCTGTCAAGAGCAGGCAGTGATTTTACAGAGCCCAACAAGGTGGGCAGCCCCTCTGTACCAGTGAGACATAGCAGCAGATGAAGCTGCACAGCCCCATGCTTCTGCTCCAAGCTCACCCCAGCACTAGCCCAGGATCCTGCTTGCTTTCCTCCCCTCTGTAAGTAAAGTTCAGAGAACACAAATTCAATTTCACATCTTCTTTCAGGGTGCCAAAGACCTGGTGTTTCTTTGCACTGGAACTAAAGATAAACATTTCCATCATATTTCATGAAACAGAACTGGGCTGAAAGCTCTTGTTTTAGAAGAAAAGGGTTGAATTTTCTATTTGAGTTTGCTCTCTCCAACTAAGGGCGATTTGCAAGCCTCACAAAGACCATCAGATACCCTTCTGTTGGAAACTTTCTCAAAATAACAAACTGTGATGCCTTGGTGTAAGGGAGTCTTCTCACGAGAAGCATTTAACCCACATGCTGAGCTCTCATTTGGGTACTGAGCACTCACAAAAAAGGCAGAAGCCACTGTATCCGAGCACAAAGCTTGGTTAGGATTTTAAGTGCCTTTGTGATACATCAAATCAGTAAGTTTTTCCAGCAGCAGTGGGCAGAAAGCCAAATTTCCTTTTCTTCCTGTAGCCTGGTAACCTGGGTTCCCCACCAGTGGCTCAGAAAGACCCCAATTCCTCTCGACTTTAAAGCACTGATGGGGCAGGAGGCAGCAGGTTCATTAACTAAATGGCAGCCAGATCAAGCTGGGAACTGCTGAACGTGTCCGCTGGTCAAGAACAGCACTAGTTTCAGGCTCTTTTTATCACCAGCTTCACAAAATAGGTTCTTCTTACTGCGTACAATGCACTTGAAACTGCCTAATCTATGTAAAAGTTGCTTGGGAAGGACTGACAGACGAAGAGACAGAGAACATGACTGGGGAAACTTGGTTTCCTTAGGAACCAATTTAAAAATAAACCAACTTTCTGCCAGGGATGTGATACCATCCTCAAGAGTCCACCGCTTTCTACGTCTGTAACTGCAGCTTTTCCTTTGGTGTGGGCACAATGTGTTGTGCTCAGTCTCATGGTTTAAAAAAGAAAAGTATTAATCTGAAGGAGAGAATTTACTAATATACAGCAGTTGCAGTGTTCTTAGATTGGATCAACTGATAAAAAAAAATCAGTACTGAAATCTGCAGAGTCTGATTTATACCAGTTGAAGACCTGGCCTTCAATGTTTCTGGAAAAAAGAGCAAGCAGCGGATAAATATCTTCTAGTGCATTGATTCACCCTCACTTCAGAGCATTAGCTGGTAAATGGAACTCAATTCAGATGGCTGCAAATGCAAATTTGAAACTTAAGCTAAAAGGCTTTGTGGGAAGACACTGGTTATTGTGAATTCCTGAAGTGAGCCTGTCCTTAGGAACAGCCAGGAAGGAGGTGATGCAGGCGTGCAGCCAGCTCTCCAAACTGGCAGCAATGGAGGTCTCAAGACAGGCTCAGATTGGGTAATTAATCTAACTGTAAATTGAGTGCATTAATGCTATGCTGACTATAGAACATTACAGGACCACAAAAAGACAATGTTGGCAGAGAATCTTAGAGGTACCTCATAAAACCCTGTATACAGAAGTCCACGTTTCTACTGTCTTCACTGTTACGGTCTCTTTTTTTGTTGTTGTGGGCTCAGTTGTAACTCAGCCAACACAGCCAGGGGAACCTGGTGTGTGCCCCAACAATCCCATGCAAGCAACTTATGTTGGGAAATGAAAGAACATAAAGAACCGTTGGGATATGTTTTTTTTTTAATTCCTTTTCCAAGGCAGGTAGATAAAGATGGAAATTATCCTGAGCTCTGCCCCTCCAAAATGCAAGTCAGCAGATAAAGTGACCAGTAAAAGCAAAAAGCCCCAGCTGAGCAATAGAGAAAAAGGGAGCAGTGACCAAACTGTTTCTCTGGCACATTATTTTACTGTCTAGACTGGTTGTCAGATGTTGTTTTGTTGCTATGTATGCCTAGAGGCCATACCAAAGCTGGGATTCCCATGCACAGGCTGCTTTGTTTAATGAGACAATCCTTACCCCCGGGATCTATAATCGGAACAGACAGGACAAACAAATGGAATAAAGTTGCTGTCTTCATCCTGCCTGTACCAATGGAAACAGGACCCCAAAGAGATTAAGTGGCTTGCCTGAGGCCACCCAGAAAACCTGTGGCAATGCCAAGGAAAAAACAAACACATTCTCTGAATCCTAATATCCAGCTTTTATCTCCAGGACTGATATGTCTCCCTATTTCCATAGGAATCCAGGAAGATCCCAGTTAAGACACTGATACTGTTCTCCTACAGCTGCATTTCTTCCCAGAGAAATCCAGCACATCAGCTTTCTCCTTCCTTACAGAACCTACAGATGGTTTATTACCTCCCTGGAGTGGGTGAGAGATCTTCCCTGAAGGCACAGGGAGGAGACAGTTGAAAGAGGTGGGGGGGGGAGATAGAAAAGTCGCCAGCCTTTCTGACGCTGGAATGTAAATAGTGTTTTGCAAAAGAGCCATTTATCAGTGAAATTATAGAATCTGTTTGAAGATTCCCCTGGAGGATGCACTAAAAAGATGGCTTGTATGGAACTTAACAAGAGGTTTCCTGCAACACGCCTGAGCTTCGTGTAGGCAGGAGCACTTTGCTGGGAATTAAATCCGCGTTGGAAATGTTAATAAATGCAGACACATGTTCTTGTTTGTAGGACGCGCTGTGCCTCCTTTATTTATTTCCTTGATTTCGTTCTTCTGGCTGTAGCTGCGGTGCCAGCCCCTTAGCCCGACACATCCCTGGGGAAAATGCTGCCATCTCTCCTATCTCCATCCCCCGGGGCTGCTCTGCAGTCCTCTAAGCCTATTGTGCTGCTGTCTCTGGCCAGGAGGCACAAAGGGAACTGCAGGGGACTGGATGATATCGTTTCTGGGCAGATACCACAAGAATGAGGGGCACAGACTCCAGACTAGCAGAGATAAAACTTTCCTTCTAGTCAAGGGTGTGGAAAGGATGCCCCCATCTGCTCTGCTAGCAGATGGATGGAAGGGAACTAGGACTGGTTTCCAAACAGATATATCTACCTGGATTGAATCTCCCTCTCCCATGGCTGAAGCCCCAGGTGCATCCCATATGGAAGAGCTGGTGTTTCTGCTGCCTGGAACACAAGACGCTCTCCAGCACAGGAACAATTGAAAAAATAGAAGTAAATTTTCTTCCTCACTGGAAGAAATCTTAAACAGGGTTGTCAGCTTTCCACAGTGCTAATCTTTGCCATGACTCAGACCAGCACCTTGGCCCATTTGTACCTTCAGATAAACCTGTGAAGTTCCTGAAAGACTGAAGCCAGCACAAGAAGCTGGCTGGTCCTTTCTAGAAGATGAATACATCTCAATGAATTCATTCAACTATTATCTGTTTATTTCCTTCTTTTTCTATTCTGGCAGCTCCACTAGGAAAGAATTGGGCCTGATTCCTGGAACATAATAGGTGCTGAAAGCTCTGCAGATCTCCACTGAGGTGCTCAGCCTCCTTGAAAAGCAGGTATTTCTATTTTAGATCCTGTATCAAGCATTCATAGGAATCTTTTTGTTCTGTAGGGAAATTCAAGTCCAACTGAATCAAACACACATTTAAAAGAAATAAGATACAGCTTCAAAGAATCTATAAAAGTTATACCTTCATTTCTACACAGCAGTGCATCAGGTGTCTCCTGTCCCCTCCCCACAAAGCAGTGGATGGAGTAAAATGCTACAGAAGGCTCACCTGGGCCACTTCATACATTACCTTTAGTATCTGTCTCCTGATCTGCCCCCTCCTCTGTAACTGCACTTGGGGCAACTTCCTCCACATAGATAATTTGATCAGCCCCTTTCCTATCAATTCCACAGTAATTACCTTATCTAGATGGTCAGTATTCTCCCTTTCCTCACATAGAGCATAGTCCTTCTGCATCCCCTTCCCCACAACCCAACTTTTAAGGGTGTCTCTGGGCACCAACCCCCCCACCCCGCCCTCCATCCCTCCCTACACCCACTCACTCCTCTATCCATCCACCCATCCATCCATCCATCCATCCATCCATCCCTCCCTCCATCCATCCATCCATCCATCCCTCTATCCAT
>JAAGNO010019595.1:0-27442 GCA_033439905.1 Ceryle rudis | reverse complement strand
TAGTGCCTACGCCGCCGGCATCCCCCTCCCCACCACCCAACTTTTACGGGGGTCCCTGGGCCCCACCCCCCCCCCCCCCCAAATGGTACAATTACTCTCAAACTCCCTCAGGCTTCAACATGAAGCAGATTTCTGCCACTCCTCCCATTTCTTCTGCTCCTCTTTGTTGGCCTTATTTATTATAGAAGAAGAAAGAGATTAATTAAGCAGACCCCATGTCTGTCTGAGGGCAGCTCAGCCCAACTCCCAGGCCCAGTAAAATCCAGAACTGGCAATGATTGAAACTCAGCCTCGCAACTAATCTTTTTTTCAGTTCATATTGTTCTCCCTTTCTGTAATTTAATTTACAATATAATTTCATATTCCTGCTCTAAAGCAGAAGAACTTCTCTCTTTATATGTACATATATTTCTTTATCCTGCCAGGTTGGATTTGTGTCTGATTTTATTTTATTTTGTTAAACAAGGAAGCTGAAGTCACTTTGTTTCCTTGAATAGAGCAGGAGGATAAATTACTGCTGGAGATGTGCTGAGGCATCTTCCCAAACTGTGGATCTTAAGAGGGGATGGAAGAAAGTGTTTTAAAGTGTTTTAAATGAATGTTTGGTGTATTATATCCATTGAAGTATATTACACCACATTAACAAGTATTGATTTTATTGTTCCTGCTGGGAGAAATATTTACAGGTGTATGAAACTGCTGAAGAGGTTGAAGACCTTTATTACTTTATTAACTAATTCTTTTTTTAATGAGAATCTGGTTCACAGCTGGGAATCAGAGTCCACAGCGAAGTACAAACAGCAGTCAGAGCGACCACAAACTACTGTCAAGCAGATACTGAACAAGGGGTCCGGGGGCCCTTCCCAAAAGGTTTTTCATTGCACTTTCCAGGTTTTTCACAACCCAAGTAAATTCTGCAAGGAGCAGAGCTGTGAAAGGAGTTGGTGTGCTATGGATGAAGAGTGAAAATAAAGAGCCACTCCCTCTCTTCCCTCCCTATTCAACACAGCATCAGACAAGCAAGCCTCCAACTAAACAAGTCCATTTTCATTGTATACCATATTCTGTCTTTGCCTAAAGCTTCGCAGTACCTGTTTACAATTCAAAATTAAGTTTAATCCCCACAAAAAAAAAAAAAAAAGAACAAAATTAAAAGGATTTCCCCCCCCCCCCAATTTAAAAACAACAGAGAAGAATCACAACTTTTTCAAAGCAATTCAGTGCTTTGTAAAAATTGTTCCCAAGTCAGCCCTGGAGGTTCAGGTGAGAAGTTCTTCAGGAAGATTTTGAGATATGATGACACAATCCTTTAGCCTGCCCTTCTTCTAGCAACCCTCAAATTTCCTGTCTTGACTGAAAGTCTATTAGGAAGAGATGATTCTTCTCGTAGAGGACAGTCATGATACCTTGGTGTGTGAAAATCCCCTAGTACCAGTGGTACAAACCTAGTATTTGTGCCTAAGCAGCCAAATTTCTTCATTTCACTTTAGTGCATGTAATAACCACACCTGCTGAGTGAAAGCTGTTTATAAATGTATTTTTATAAATACTCTTCTCACAGCTTCTTCCATTTTTCAGAGGGAATCACTAAAACCATTTTAGACTGGATGTTTCCCCCTACCACCCACCTTAGGTAAAAAGACCACAAAAAGATCACCTCTGTGTAAGCATTGAAGCATCTACCTATTGGAACATTTTCATATCATTGAGGTTAAGTGTGTTTTCTTTACCAGCGTTAGAGAGATCTATTTGAGACATCTGCACTGCAAACTGGGTTGATTGTTTTACGGTCTGATCCATATCTCAATATTGACAGTCCCTTGGCCATCTTTTTGACTGGCTAGAATAATGCAGCTCCATTTCCACTTCCAATGTCTCTGTGCAGGAGGTCTACAAGATCAGCTTTCCCAAGAGAGTTGATGGACCCTGCCTCAGGGTCCCGCATTAAACTCAAAATAGGAATTAGCACCATGCCAAACATCTTCCATCTCTATTCCACCATCCAGACAATTGATTCATCTCGGGCCAAGCCAGTGTGACAGGTATATCCATCCATACAAGGACATTTCCCAGGTAGGATGGGCTGCTAAATGAATGCACCAGATTGCAGCTGACACCCATAATGCTGATTTTCCCCTCTCCTTATACTCATAATAGGATCTCAGCAATAGAGATGGATTTGCTAATTTCCATCTCCTCTCACTTTCTCCTTTAATCACTGTCAGGCATAAATTAATTTATGCTTAAAGAGCTTTCAGGTAGAGATTCTGTCATTGCATGGAGCACTTAAAGGTCATAAATCAGGATAATCCCAGAACATTTCCTTTCCAATCTGAGCTTTCAGAGAATGTAAATATGAGTCATCCAAACAGTGTCACAGACCTTTTACTTGGGGTAGGTGAGAGAAGGAAGAAGGTTGAACTCTTAGCACGAGACTTCCCAAAGCAAGGCGAAAACTGCTGAAGTGCTGCTTCTTAAATTCCCCCTCAGGCCCATATTTAGCCCTTCTCTGACAAAGAGCAAGTCTAAGAGTACAGTATTGTACATGTGTCCATCAGAAATGAAGAGAGCCGACTGTCCAGAGGACAGTCCAACCCTTGTAAGCCCTGAATTGCTCCCGGAGCACCCTGTCTTGCTTCACTGAAGGTGCTTCTCAGATAAGGTGTTTAAAGGTATCTGAAGGCAGGCAGAGCATATCTCAAATCCAGCATGCTGCACTGAAGAGAGGCTAGGGATAGCAGTAAGAGCTCTTAACTAAACCAGAAGGAGTAAAATCATTAAGAAAAGATACCACTTTTCTAAAAAAAAAAAAAAAAGCTAGTGAATAAATTATCATTCCTTTTCATTAAAAATTCAGTGGAGATGAAACTGTGTGTGGTGATAATGAGCAAATGTTTATATTTGCAGAGAAGTGTAACTGCATAGATGGAAAGTTATTGATTTATCCACAGCTTTAACACATTTTGTGCAGCTACTTGGATGGATGTCTGTCCAGCTGGCTGCACAACTAGCAAGGGAAGAGTTGTCACATCCTGAAAAATGGGTGCAACTCATTAAAAACTATTTCCCGAGGAAATTTAAACTATGTTTTAAAGAGAAGCAAATCTAAAGACGGCATCTACGCAATTTTCTCCTACTCCTGAGTTTTCAAACATCGGGAAATACAGGGAAAAATATCCCACAAAAATTTCCTCAATGTTGCAATATGTCTGGAAGTTACTTTTCATCAACAAAACCAGATTAAACAACAGAAAATAAATTGCTTTCTAATGTTTTAGGTTATCCATTTTTTTTTTTATAATTCTCACCACAGATAGGTTGTTTATTCACCTACACCATCACCAACACTTACTACCGGGAGGTTGTGGGAACAGAAAGAGGCCTGAGATTATTTCTCCCCCCACCTCCCTGCACTGTCAGGTTGTACTCCATGAGTCTATCATCAGAAGGTCCATTTACCCCAGCCCAGCCATCTTTTGTTTTCTACCCTCTGGATTTCTAGACCTTTCCTTTCAGTAGACCCTTTCCCTTCTTCTAACCCTATTCAGAGAGGGATCTCTATCCACCACGTCTCCACGGCCCAGCCCGCCCTCATCTTGCAGGATGTGAGGACACCAGCTCAACCTCCCAAGCCAGGCGCGACAGCGATACCATCTCCTTTCCCCAACTGTATCGTCTTTAAGTGTTTTCAAACGATGCAGTTTCCAGGCTCCCAGGCAGCCAGTTGGCACTTTTTCAAATGAGCCACTGAATGGCAAATGCAGATACACTGGGATAAAATGAGCTCCTCTTATTGATTTTCCAAACCAATATGGCACTGACGCTGCCTCGTTGTGCCATTTCCCTCCTCTGCCAGGAGGCATTCACACCCCTTCCATCATTTTAATTAGACATTACACCTGACACAAATGCCAAGTTGATTAACCTTAAAGGAGCTGAATAGGTTCTCTGATCGTTAACACGGGGCCCCTGACATGCTATAACTCATGCTAACATGTGCTGTTGCACAAACTCACAGCTTCTTCAGCTCGCTCTCCAAAGCCACAATGCAATGTAATAACATCTACAGAGAGCTTTTTATGAGACTGTCTCACATAATAATGCTATAAAAGCGAGATTTAAAAGATGGATTGCCCTGGACTCCACAGACTTCACTTTTTAATGTTTACATAAATGCACCTTTTCTATGGTGTTTTCAGATAATGGGCCTTCCCAAGTCACAGAAGTCAAGGTAACCATCAGCTTCCCCTTCCCCCAGAAGTGGCTCTCCAGCAAGAATCCCGGTCGGATTCTTCCGCCACCTTTGCTCAGCTTGGGGATAGAAGGCACGAAGCAGCACACAAACACTTATTTGCTACAGTCAGAGCCCTTCTGTGAATTCCTTGTTTGTAGGAGAAGTCTCTGGTGTGAACAGAATACATCCAGCCTTAATGTGCTTTTGTTATACCACGCTGAAGACAACAGGAGAAACATTAAGTTGTGGTACATTTAAGAGCGTTGCCAGAGGAACTGTTTTCCTGCTCAGATGTGACTCCTGACTCTGTGCAGCTACACACTAATCTGGCCATGACTGGGATAAACTGAAATCAGCCACTGGCTGACAGTCCCAAGTACAACAAACCACTGCAACCTAGACAAGAGAAACCTTTCCATGCACCAATTTCATTTTATACCTGATCGAGAAAAGTGGCCCAAACTGCACCAGTGCCAGGCTTCCTGGTTCATCTATGCCATTTGGTGCCACATGATGCCTGACTCTTAGCTAGGGGTGTGACACTACCCAGGATTTTCCTGCCCTCATCTCAGTCAAATCAGATTCCACTGTTGGAACAGCAAGAGAACTACTGATCCTTCTTTGCTGTCCACCTAAGGAAGAGGAATAAAGGACTGTAAATGTATCTACCCATTTGTGTTGGAAGGGGGAAAAAGTGGGGGGGTGGAGGGGGATAAAATTATTTAGCATGGCTTAATTGGTCTGGGATGAGGAGAAACTCCTTATTCAACAGGCAGAGCTCCACTGAGACTGAGAGATTACTGGAGATCTACAAATACTGACGAGAACCCCGGTTAGTTAATCAGCAGCACAGGTTTTGCTGTGTCTTCCTCCTTCCCTTGTGTGTTTGTCTTTGCCCTGCATTAAAGCCTGTCAAGCCAGCAAACAAGACACTGTTTTTTTATTAGGCTGCTCAACTGACAATAAACCAGACCTGGGAGAATTCCCACTGCCAGTAAAGCGGAAAGAAAGTGTGTGATCCTATTAGGATACAGCTAAGGTATGCCATTAGGAAAGGAACTTTCTGGATTACTTGAAGATGTCCAGATTCCAGGTCAATGCTGCTTTGAGCAGCATCTTAAGTCCAGAGTTCCCCACCATCCATACAGCTGACACAGGCCCAGAGAGGAAGAGCTCTGGAGCTTCCCGGAGGAGCTGTCTCCACTGTGAGTATGAAAAGCACAAACCACAGATTTCAAGCTTAAGTCCAGCCCTAACTTCATGACCTGCAGACATACAGGGAGCAATCCCAAGGCAGCAAGGAATTCATGTTATTCTTTTATGGTTTATCTGCATTTTGAAAATAGAATGGTTTTTACACACAGAATCACAGCATGGCAGAGGTTGGAAGGGACCTTTGGAGAGCTAGTCCAACCCCCCTGCTAAAGGAGGTTCACCTACATACAGCTGCCCAGGATTGTGTCCAGGCATGTTTTGAACATCTCCAGAGAAGGAGGCTCCAAAACCTCTCTGGGCAGCCTGGTCCATCACTCTGTCACTCATCATCATGAGCCCCTAGTTTATGCCTTTCAAAAAACCGGTGACAATCCAAACAGATGTTAGCAGGCAAGACAGAGTTCTGCTGTGAGGCTTGGGATGTATAAGCGCGAGACAGAGCTAATGCACTATCAGGATCTCTTCACTGTTACTCCACATGCCATCCCTGGCATCAAAGCTGTTGCTGGACCCTTCTGCACAGGCCTCCACCTGCAAAGCAGTGGGGAGCAGGACAGAACATGACAGTCTACTGTTGCTTTCACCCCACTGGTTTCTTCCAGGTCTGTCCAGTTCTACCTCCTAGGTGAGGAAGCAATGAATCATACATTTCAAAGACAAAAAGTTTGCTGCCATCTTGTACAGCAGCCCAGCAGAATGGAGGGATAGCAAGAGGGTAGCCACAGCTGGCTGCTGAGCAGTTTTCCTTCAGATTCCTTCTCTGCCCCAGCAAAGCATATGTCTTGCCAAGCTGAACAAGCACAAGAGGAGAACAGTGAACACAAACACATCTGTGGTGGTGTCAGACATAGGAAGATGTTGGTGGTGTAAGATAACAATATTGCTCAACCCTCTTCCCACTACAAGTAATGGAGCTACATTCTGCAGGCATCAGTAAAGGGAGGAAGAACTGCCATGCAGCCTGGGGGACAGCTCAGGCTGGTAGATAGCAGAAGGGCTCAGCTGTACATCACAGGCCTTGTACATCACCTGCCTCAGTACTGAGCTAAAGCCCCTCTGAGCAAATGAGAGAACTGAGGGATGCGCCTATGTTCAAATGCTGGTGTTGCACTGGGGCAGCAAGACATTTCTGTGACGTGGAGGGTCAGGAGAGGTTGAAGAATAACCACCAATAGAATTTGCTGGCATTTGTCTGAGCCTCCTTGTGGTGGCTTGCATGAGTGTGCAACACAGGACTCTGCCCAGGAATCACTTGTCCTGAAGGGCTCCTGATGATGCTTTTTCTGGAAAGCAGGGAAGCATGTCAGTGATCACACACCTCTTGTGCAGGACAAGTATTCTCCTTCATGGAGAACAGCTCCATCTTTCTGTTCTCTCCTCCACTCAGCCGGCTGCAGAAAGTCTCCTTCTTTCCCCTATTTGCATAAGTGATGATGCATCCTAATTATCAAGGGAATCCACTGCTCCCCCCTTCCAGCACCTCCCCCCTAGCTGCTGCTCTTTCCCTGCTACGGGTTTTGCTGGCAGATGGAACTGGAGCCTCCTCAGCCCACTGGCTCTTCCTTGAAGAAGAAGGAAGTGACAGCCCTGCAGGCAGCCAAGAGCGGCCGAACCACGGCAGCATAACTAATCCGTCAGTCGGTAGCATCCCAAAGGCCAGTATCAAGGTTGTGCTCACACAGCCAGCTTTGCTGGGGAGAAAAGGGTGCTGAGCATGGGCTGGGAGGGTTGCAATATTACCCTCACATGGATCAAGTATGCTCCCCACCACTGCTGAGCCATGCAAGCTGCCTCAAGTCCCTCCTTTAGTACTGCAAAGTAAGGCTCGGGGGGAAGTTAGCTCTGAAGCATCCAGTTGGGGGGTAACCAGACAGCAAGGACATTAGCAAGCTCATACATATGGAAGGATGACCTTACCAGCTCCACTCAGTGCTCGTTCTACAAATCAGATATGATCTGCAATCAGCCACGGCCATGCTTTTCTCCATTTCACCCTCAAGTCCTGTCCTTACAACGCTGCTTATGTATGTTTTTACCCATGCTTTTTGATGTATCTGTCCTACTTCTATCCCCATAACCCATTACCTCAGCAAATTAACAGCTACCCACAATGCCTTTTCTGCCAGATATCTCTGCTTTGTTTGCATTAGGATTGGGTTTTCCATAGAGAGGAAGACTTATTTTGTAGTGCTATTTATCTGCCTGTAATAAAATCACCATTAAAATCCAGACAACAATAACTGGAGCCATAGCAAGGCCCATATAGCATGGTCTGGTCTATACAAAGATTTTTTTTTTTAATGTAGCATCAGATGATCTACCCACATGAACATCTCTTTCTGTATGCCTGGAAATGCTCCAAAGATCTGATGAACCAATTGGGATTATAGACAAGAGTGAGCTTAGTTATAGTCCCTGCGGGAAAATGAGGCCTGTGTGGAAGGAAGTAGGACAGGGGAAATGAAAATAGTCTGTCAGGAAAGCAAGCCAAAAACCTGCCACAATACCAAGCAAAATTCAAGACAGCCTTCTTCCTCAGTCCAACCCAATGGGCTCCAGCATCCCAGAAGCCATCAGCTGATCTGCCAGTACACAGTCAGCAGTTCTAGGACACCCATTTCAAGCCCCAGAGCTGCAAAGCATGAAAGCCAAATTTGAGGGTATAGAACAGAATGGAGGAGGATGACAACCACATCCTTTTCAGATGGTGGAGGAACAGACCAAATACCTCCTCCTGTGTCTTGGCCGAGACTCTTTCCCATAGTGGACTTCAGGTTCTGCTCTGAAAGGACACCAGCAGAGAAGGTCAACCACCCCCTCTCACAGCAACCTGCTGCATATGGACTTCCTTGGGCATAAACCTAGGAAGCTGAACCTCACGAATGTTTTAAGGCTTCAGAGAGCTTTCACCTCATTTCTACTTAGAGATGTGCCTCCTGGATCTGTGCTCAGAGATCACCCTCTGTTTTACGGTCTAATTAGATTTGCTTTGCCATTTGGTACTTGGTTGCTTCCTTCTCCCAGCCAGTAGCTCAGTTGGATCTGACACGACCCATCCACAAATACCCTGATCCAGCCTCTCCAGAGTGGCCACGCAAACCTTCACTGCTCCAGCCAGGGAAGGGGTAAAACACCTCCTGTAAATGGATTCCACAAGACTCTTTTGCCAGGCTCTTGTGCCACGAACACTGGCCAGATGGCCTCACGACACGATGTCCCACCACATTTTCTAAGTGGCAAAGGTGCCAATTATGTCTTCCTTCCCTGCTTTGAAATCCTCTCTCTCCCCACCACACACACTCTTTCAGTTGTCCTGCTTTCCACATTCCAGGTTGGCAATTAGAATCTGCAACCTCTGAGCTTCTCCGCAAACTGATGAGCTGCTAAAAATACAGCCCCTGCAGGCACCCATTCAAATTCTATTTCTGTATTTTTTATTATTTATTTTTTCACTTTTACATTTTTTTTAACCAATTTGAGATGAACAAAGCACTTCAACAAAGGCAAGGAAAAAATGCTGTGATTGTGAAGATGGATTGCTGCCATTTACTTTGTTCATTTTAATTATACAAAGTCATCACTTAGCAGGGAGCCTCAGGATAGTAAAAGAGAACACAAAGAAGTTACCATATTCCACCTCTTTACTTCACTAGGCTCCATTTTAAAGCTTCCTCCAACATGCTGGGCAACAATACCTGAATTAGCACTTTCATACTTTTAAATCTTTCCACATTACTCACCAGCTGCATCTTCAACGTGGAAAGTTCCAAGGGTCCCAGTCCTCCTTGTAAAAATCACAGTACACCAGCAGAAGCGAGCAGACATCTCACTCCTACCAAAACTGCATTACAGAATCCCACCATCCCTCCCCAATAGCCCTACAAAGGCCTGGGCAGGTTGTTTATAAACCTCTCCTAACAAATCCTCTCCTGTTACCTCCCAGATTGGCTCCAGCTGGGAGCTGAGGTTGGGAACAACTAAAAAGCTTCAGGACAATTAAGAAGTTCAAGGCAGAAAAGTAGAAGTTGGTGCCTTGGTAAGGCCAGGAACAAGACTGGTCTCCCTTTTGTCTTTGCTATTCATTCACTCTGCCACCCAGGGAAAATAATATTCCCTCTACTGAATCCCTGTTGACAGACCAATAACCAGTTAATTCCCCTGAACTACTCTGTGTTACTCCAACTGGCATAGGAACACAGAATCATGGAATGGTTTGGGTTGGAAGGGACCTTTCAAGCTCATCTCATCCAACCCCCCTGCAGGGAGCAGGGACATCTGCAACTAGAGCAGGTTGCTCAGAGCCCCATCCAACCTGGCCTCAAATGGTTCCAGGGATGGGGCATCAACCACCTCTCTGGGCAACCTGGGCCACTGTCTAACCACCTTCAGTGTAAAAAAATCATCTTTGTAAATCATCTTTGCCTTTCTAAAAGTTGGGACTTTCCTCAAAGGTTTGATTTGATTTTATCCTTGTGGATCCCCTTCATTTTCACTCAAGGGCTGTTTGTAAACACTTACGGGCTATTGCTGTGAGTTTGCAGCCTTTTTATTGACTGGTTTGGGGTTTCATTCAGGGATTTCTCTGCCCATTTTCTCAGTATTTGAGAATCTGTGTTAAGATATTCTCTCCTCTCAGACCAATTGCCACCTTGTTCTTTGTTTGACAGATTTTCTCCCTTGTAGTTTTATCTTCGGTAAGCTGTTGCCTTTCTTGTTTAACTAGAGGGTTTACAGGCATTTACTGTGTGTCCTTCCCCTCGAAGGCCTGTGGGTCACATTTCCACTTGCTCTGCTGCTCCTGGCATCAGCGTTCACTTTTTCACAGCCAGATTCAGGTCCTTACACTGTGGATTTTTACATTTCTTTCTGATATTTTATATATACTCTCCACATTTTTTTTTGTAATTAGTAACATTGTCTAACCTTCAATATTTGCAAGCTTCAACTTTTAATTCTAAGTTTGTTCCCACACTCTCTTATCACCCCCTTTCTTTCTGGATTGAGTTCAATAGATAAGAATTTCACAGACAACATGCTGCTACTGTTGTTGCCCGTTGTTGCTATTTGCATTCAAATATTTACAGCATTTCTTCCAAGATTTCTTTCCATTCCTCCACAGTCTCACTTGGTAAAGATTTTGCATTGACCTTCAAGAATAAAGTGCTTATTTTTTTAATCATTCCACTATTTTTTTCCTTCTTTTTTCATGCACAGGTAGGATTAGATTTGGATAAGAGTCAGAATTTCTAGTTCTGAGAGACCTCTTGCAATTTTGTTTCAAATAAATTTTGATTCCTGAAGATATGCCAAATTTTTTAAACTCTTCAGAAAACGACTTCACTAGAGCCCGTTTTTAACCAATCAAAGTGATTTCTTTGGAAAATATTGAAAGTAAATTGACCTTGGTAGTAGACTGAAACATAAACATTGTCACTAACATGAAAGTTGATCCACTTGGTCATTAAAAATAATACCAAGAGTGATAGAGCTCTAAATTTTAAAACAATGCTGTTAAGAATGAAGGTTGTAGAGAAGAGGTGAATGTGACAGGATCCAGCAAGACAGTGCTGCAGAAAGATCTCAATCCCCTCTTCACAGCCTTAACCATCCATTTCTCTACCTTGCTCCCCAATATCTTTACTCAGTCCTTTTTCTTGTCTTTTGCACAGTTTTAGCTCTTGTGAAGGTCTAACACAACTGCAGCACTGCTGATGGCCACACCACCTCCACCACCCTGTTAACATAAATGTCCCCACTTTTCATCTGAATGACTCCTCTGAACCTCTCCTGGTCCAAAGTGCTCAGGTACTAGGGAGAAATGGAAAGAAACTAACCCCTGTAAAAGGAGATGGAAATGTGTTTTTATCCAGGGAGCAGGGCAGCTCTTTGAAAGGCTGGAAGAGTGCCATGTTTGCTGATGGAGATTAGATAACATAGTGGGGACCTTTACTTTAAAAAATATCCCCAAATAGTAACAGTTTCAGAACTGGAAGGCTATCTTTTACACAGCAGACATGGGAAAAGCTCTCTTTGTGTCAAGCAATCAAAAATGACTGAAAAGAGGTGCTAAGGACCATTCATTCATTCAGATACTCTGTATGATGGACCACAGACAAGTCCATATATCCCAGCTTTCAGAAAAGCAGTGACTGCGTATTCAGTAAAACCCCAGACTCATTTATGTCTTGGCATGCTCCTCTGTACTTCAAACCCATCAGCTTAAGTGTTCGCAACAGCTTCTTATCCTGGTCATCCTTCAACTCCTGCACTGCCCAGCCAGCAGAAGTAACATGTTACAAGTTATGACTGTCAAGAGAGAAGGGCAGCGGCAGCCTGGTCAGCAGCTCTGGGCACAAGGCTTCAGGCAACAGCACTTGGAAGTTCAGTTTTGCTGGTGCAAGGCTGAGCCAACTTTGGGAGGCTGCTCTTAGATCTTTGTGCCTCAGTTTCCCTGAGGCACAAAGTTTACCTTCAATCATGAGAATACCACTGACCTCCAAGGTAAAATGCTTTGAGAATGCTGTTTTCCCTGGACTGTCCTGTGACGCTTTCTGAGGCTATGCACAATGAGGGATTTGGTCTTTTCTCTTAATATTTCTTATTACAGCAGCATTTTGTGTTTCTCTTCACTCAGAGCTATTACTAACACCATTCTGGAGACATGAAGTGTATCTGTACTCACCTCTGACAATTAGACCAAAAGTCCTACTGGCACTGATGCAGCTCTTGCAGAATGTATCAGGAGTAAAGCAAGTGCCAAAAAGGTGCTTTGGACTTAATAAACACACTTGGGATCAGAATTTGAAAAGGCCAGGCAGAGGATTTTTGCTGCACAGAAGGTGAGCAGGTGGGAGGGAACAGCACTGCATGGAAGGACTCAGCCTTTATCCCTGTGTGGCTGTGGCAGCCACTCCTGCCCAAATGCCCCTCACCAGCAGCAGCCAGCTTGGCCTGCCCTGCCCTGGTGCCAGCACAGGCAAAGGACTCAGCAGGGCCATCGACAGTTTACTGTGGTAAGCTGCCTGCCGACTGGACCTGCTCTGCTCACACCTAGAGCTGTCTCTGGGGGGAAATTAAATCTGAAAGAAGCCACATCCACTCTGTGACTCCCAGAGCCACACAGGACTTTTAGCAGTCCTGAAAGGTTCAGCTTTGCTTTGCTGACCTCTCTAAGGCAGGGGCAGATGGTCAAGCTTTGTATATTTAAGGAGGGACACTCAGAGCTGGTTCTGCACCTTTCTCCAGTGCATCCCTCTTGACTCTCCCCGGCTTGGGGACCTCATGCCTCAGACATGTCCGTTCTTAGATCTGTTGAACGAGCACTGGCACGGAGTGAGAATAAGACAGTGGGAGTGGGCTGCTGGAAGGGAGCCAGCTTCACCTAAGGACCCCCCATACACTCTATCCATCCAGGGCCAAGCATCAGAAGTGAGGAACAGATCTTTAGGGAGAAATATTTTGGGAGGAAATTATGGAAGTGACTGTGGTGTTCCCTCTTTTCCTGTGGCCACTCATCAAAGCGCTGGGGGTCTCTGTTGAAATGGGCAGATGAGCGATGCCAGGTGGATGGCTGAATGCTCTCCTCTTCCTCCCACCACACACCACAGCTGCAGCGCTGCACGTACCGACTCGCCAGGATCTTGCAGGCCAGCATCCTTGAAAGGGAGGTTACGTGGAGGAAAATGACATCTATAAGTGAAGAGCAGCGTTTCATTGCTTTTCAATCCTTCTGCTGATGCCAGTTTACAGCCTGCAGCGGACTCCAGAATACACCTAAAAATAAAACAACACCTGGGCTCTCTGCTGATGGGGAGAACAGCCAGAGTTTGCAATCAGCAGCATTTGTGAAAATGCTCTGAGCACAAGGGAGCAGGCAGAGGGTCAGCCCAAGAGCCTCTGGTTCTCATGCTGATTGTAAATATGGGCGATATGTCCTACGGAGCACGTTTCCCTGCTGCTCTAGTCGACACATTGTCATTCCGGAGCAGATCTTTGCTTCGATCGTAATCACACACAGACACAGAAGAGGAAAGTAATGTTAATGCACTGAGCCCACTGGCATGGAAAACATGCCTGGGAAAATGAGGTTGGACTTCTAACAGACAGGGCATTTTTGGTGTCTTTCTGGATGGGTTTCTGTGAGAGTAGCATAATACGAACAGTAAAACAATGGCAGACTCTACACTGATAGGCAGACAGGATGGGATACATCTCTAATCCCCAGAGGGGGATGACCAGTAGGTACATGTGACATGTATTTGATAGATACCTTAGAAAAGGGACTCCCAAACTTGGGGTCATAATGCTCATGGTTGCTACAAGACTGCACACCTAGAGGACTTTCTTTCTGTGTTGTCATGCTCTGTTTGGCATATGTCATGACTCAGAGGCAGAAAGCAGGTTGAAAACCATTCCTTTAGCAAAACCATCAGCATTAGCAGGACTTGCTGTTTGTGGGGGTGAGTGACAGAGAAAGGGAGATCAGGGGTACTTTACACCAAACAACCTCTCCATGGCAGCAGAGGTGAGCATAATATTCTCAAAACATAGAAAACATGCAGACAGGGAAAAAATACTATTAATCAAAGACAGGTTGGCCCATCTGGGTCACCAGATGCAAGACCTGTGTCACAGTTCCATCAACTGACTGTGGTCCTGGTGCCAAGCAACCTGGTTACACTGGGACAGTGTGAGGGAGCTCTGTCTTCCACTTGCACTTCCAGCATGCCCTCCAGCCTTGAACCACGCATGGAACGCTACCATGTCTCAGATGAGTTTGAGAGAATTCTTGCTTCCAAAACAGTCTGGATGAGAACTTTAGAAGAAAAGGAAAAAAAGTGACAGATTTATCTGAAGTCAAGAGGAATTTTTTTTACCTCCAGTGGAGCTCTGTGCATGCTGAAGCGCAACAGCTGGTGCCTATGAAATTTATACTGGGGAAATCAATTTCTTGAAGCCCAAGATTCAACCAAGCAATGATACACCAGGTTGATCAGCTACCTAGAAACTGCTGGCCAGAGAGCCTGTTGGAGGCTGTATTTTCATAAGCGAGCATGAAATCAGATTTCTGAGACATCTGAGATATTGTTTGCAAAAATGTCCATGTGAAAGGGAATAAAATATTTTGTCTCAAAAGATCATAGGATAACGGCAAGAAGAGAGGCAAAAAGGTTGTCTGATCTGCTACTGGAATTCTGATAAAAAATTCACCACTGTGTGATTTAGAAGAAGGTTTAACATACCTGCTCATCAGCTCAGATCTAACACATTTAATTGTGCATTTCTTCCCACGGGAGGTCATTTTTGCCTAACCCTGTCTGATAATTAGATTATGTTGTAGAGATTTAGTCATTATAAATTTCAACCTGTATCATGTTTTGTCTGGACAGAGCTCTCAATGAGGTTGCAAACTCTTTGATTCCTCCTAAATTATTCATTTCAGTAATAACCTGTGACAATAAATTCCACAGGTTCAGTTCATCACATACATGAAAGGTTTTCCCATATCGCCTATGTTATCTATGTTTTGTCACCCTCATTTCTTTCTACTATATGATAGACTGGCAGGTCTTTGGGGCTGGATTTCTCAAAAGGGGAGTATTTTTATGTGCAAAGATGATCACCTTCTTCATAGCACCGCCCATCATTATGGGCTTCTGTTTGAAGAGAACCATCCCAGGGACACAGCTCCAGGGTGCTCATTCTCTGTATATACTGGTTAGTAAATGTGTTGTTCATCGTCTCAAGAAAATAAAAAGAGGTGGAGAAGCTCAAATACAAGGTAGAATATGATAGTACCAGGGCAGCCAGGGTGAATCTCTTGGCTCAGGGTGGATCTCATCTGCTCAAGTACCTTGAAAGACCTGTCAGTCACATAGTGGTTTACAAGGTAGTGTTCAACTTAATTTCAGCTAATATGCAGCAATGTTTCTAATAACAAGCTGTCAAAGGAGCATGAGAACAGACAGGAAAGCAGATAGGAGGGAGAAAGAGGAGGAGGAAGTGTGAGAAGAAGCAGGTCAAGTCGATGGTGAACCCTGGGCTAAACCACCCTCCCATGTACTCCCAGAGCAACCTGCACACCCATGGGCACAGAAACACATGAGCACATCCCACCTCCAGCTGCTGGCAGGTAATTCCAGACCATAAAGATGCCCTGGTTAGATGGCACACCAACACACCTCAGAGGAAAGATGGGGGCAGTGGGTGGTGCAGTCCTGTGGCTCTAGGCAGGAATGACTCTTCCTCAAAGCATGGAAAACTTGTTGAGTTCTAGAAAACACCTGAAGGGATTGCCATGAGCAGCAGCTGCCTCTGAGAAGAACCATTCCTTCAGACCTGCTCAGGCTGGTTCCCTCTCCCACACACCCCTGACCTGACCCCCCTCCCAGGAGCACTGCACCCTCATAGGAGCTTTCACTCTATTTGCCTCTTTCTCAGTCTCCTTCCAGCCCATGCTTTGTGCTCAAATGCTTCATCTATGCCTCAACATTCCCCTGGCAAGTACCTCTGGATCTTGGCCATGCCACACCATCCTCTCTGCTTCCCAGAGACCTCTCCCAGCTTCAGCACTGCAAATCCAACTGACATCCCTACTGCCTCTGGACTTTCAAACTAAATCCAGTCTCTACTCCTTAACTTGTCCCTAGCAAATCCCCGCTCTGGAAACAGACAGTGAGTGCTTTCACCATTAGCTACCTCCCTGCTACACGCTTTCCTCTTCTCTTCATTTCCTCCTCCCCTCAGGATATTGATGCTGGCTGAAGCTTCCCATTAAACCAGCCACTCTTGTAGAAAGGGGAGTTGACATGATTAATGCCATTCGGTGGGGAAGGCAGCGAGTGCAGCCAGAGAACAAGGAGACAGACACATTCCCATCAGCTAGTCATTAGCATTTGCCCCAAAGAGGCAGCAGGCACAGGATGGACACAATTTTTCCAACTCTGTCTTGTGCTGGATGAAAACTTTTTAGGGCCAAGAGGGAAGAGAACCTTCCTTCTCTCTGTTTTTTTTCTAAATTAATCTGTATTCAAAGGGTGCCCCCCTGGGCCCAGGTACAAAGGAAGAAGTGACCTTCCCGAGCCTGTCCGGGTGGCAGCATGGAATACACAACTGAAGCTTCAGATTGGTCTCAAGGGAGGTCAGATTTATTTCTGGTCTTTTTAGTTTAGCAGCTCTATTTTTTTTCTCTCTTCATCCCGTTACCTCTTTCTCTCTGCCATTTCCAGCAGGTGCCCTGTGAGTAGCTCCACTGACAAGCCCATTCCCTGGGATTTTCTTCAGTAACCCAGAAAACCCCAGACAGAGCATCACCTCAACACTGAGCTGCAGGGCTCAGGAGAACTCGACAGATAGTAGACCCCAGCTAACACTCAGCTGAGTGAAGCTCCCCTTATACTCAATGGAGAGGAAAAAAACCTCTCCACATGATTATTAAAAGCAGGAATTTGGCTTATGTGTGCTGGAGGAGTCTGTTTCCCTTAACTGAGTAGCAGAGGAGGCTACAGTGATTAACTTTTGGCCTTTGCAGATTTCCACCACCACCACCGCACTACAATCAAGATCCCACATCTTCCCATAATAGTTTGCTCTAATCACCCTATTTCAATATGCAAATCAATGAATAAGTAACTAAAAAAAAGTAATCTCCCAGTTTTTAAATTGAATTTGTTGCCTTCAGCTTCCAGACATTGATTCTCCTTGTGCCTTCTCAAGATTGAAGAGGCTTCCAGTACCTCTTCGACATGCAGGTCCCTGTGAAGAACTCAAGTAGTTTCCAACTCACCTTTCCTTGACCAGTTGGTGGCAAGTTTATAATACTTCACAAGTCATTCATGAAAAATATTGAAAAAGAGCAGTTCTGGTACTGATCTCTGTGTAAAGTCTTTGAAATATTCTTGTTTGGGTTAGTTGGTTGGTTTGTTTCTTCTTCCAGATTAACCAATGTCTTTAAAACCAGGAGTTGTCCAGTTTCAAATGTGCAAATGCTCTTAATCTATAATGGAATTAGCACCATAAAGTGCCAGGGGGCTGGGAATTACTTGAAAAGTCAATCCATTGTGTTCATCCACACTTCTATCAACCAAAACTGCAGTCTCAAAGAATAAAACAAATTCCCTTTGAAAAGACCTTTTTCTACAAAATCATGTTGACAAACCCTGTTCTCCTTTCTACCCTTTGATTATTTATCATTTGGCATCAGCTTATGCAGTCCAATTATTTTGCCCAAGACTGATAATGCGCTGCCTATGACAGCAACAACCTTCCAGCCTTTTTAAAAAATAATGTTATTATATAACGCTCACACAACGGCTCACCATGCTGTCAGGTTTGTTAGAAACTAAAGTCAGCAGACCAAAAGGAAGTTCAACTAATTCTTCAAAGGGCCTTGGTGCAAGTTTTCCATTTCCCATCTTGAATTTCCAGGTGTAATTTTTACGCATAGATACAGATTTCCCACTGCTCTCTTCCTCTGTAACAGATCTAGGATTACATTCCAGATGGTCACCTTCTTATTTCACATGGAACTGTGGTGTTTTGGCTACTTAATAAACTGCTCTTAGAGAATCCCCAATTTGCAATCAGCATTTTCTCTGTCTGTAGTTCTCTTCTAATCAATTTTGCTTGTAATTTTTCTCAACTTTTGAAAATTAATGCTTTTGAGACAGCAAATCACTTCTTACTAGTTACGATCCTCTATATTTGCCCATATTGAATCTTTCTCAACTATGCAAACATCTGGTAAGTAAAGAATAGAGAAGATTGCCCAGGAAGGTCTTACAACACACTAACCAAAAAGAAAAGAAAGTGTTGGGTATCACCTTACCAAGACTGCCATCACAGGATCACCTCAGAATCCCACTGAGCCCATCCTCCTGCTGAGAGCAAAGTGAACACTGAATTCAGACCAGGCTGCTGAGTTCAGACCTGCTGTTTGTCCCAGTCAAGGAGAACCGAATGGTAGTGTCAGAGTCTAGAGGTCAGCTAAGACTTGAGGGAAGGGGGCTGGTTAATCCCCAGAGCAGACCCCAGAGGGAAGATGCTGCTGCCTTGGGAACATCACGTAAAGAAGGTCCTGCTGTGGGGCACGGACCTAGACTAGGTACTCTCTCAAGGTCCATGCAAATTCTTTTTCCTATAACTCAGTGAACACTGCTTAAGCAACTATTAGCTTCCAGTCCAGTGAGTAATTTATCCTTATTCCACATAATATTTCCTTTTTCAGAAGAGCTACAAGCAGTGTCACATATGACAGAGGCTCTTGGAAAAATGCATTTTTAGAACTTGTTCTAACATTTTCACAGAGGTTTCAGGCTTCACACAGGAAGACCTCTTGTACCTCTCCGCCTACATATTAACACAGTTTAGGCTGCATATGAACAGTGCTTACGAGAAACCATAACTGAGACCAGACAGTAACTGAGGTTTGCTGGAGATCACTCCCATGCTTCATCTGGGCTCAGTTGCTATCTGAGGTGATAGCAATATTCCACCAGAATGGATCTTCTGATTTTGCTCCCTTAGTTAAAAGTTACTCTGTCCTGGCTCCCTTTGTAGGCAATGGAGAGAAATATTGACTCGCCGCCGCCTATGCATGGTTCCAGGGGAGACTAACTGTTTTAATTAAACTTTTTATTAATATCTGAAGTTAGGCAGCTTGAATGTTTCTCCCTTGATCTAAGTGCATGCCAGAAGCCTGGTTTCTGTGTTATCAATTACACTGAATTATCTTTTCAGTTCCACCTCCCTCACTTTTACCTATAGCTTTTCTCTACATTACACAATTCGGCCACTGTCCTTCAGGTATGCCAATCACAAAAATACTCTTTTCTCTCTGAAAAAAGCTTGGCCTAGGTGATCCTGATTTGGCAGAGGGGTTGGACTCGATGATCTCCAGAGGTCCCTTCCAACCTCTACCATTCTATGATTCTATGTTTCTATAAACTTTCACTTCATGTTTGCTAGCCAGCATGGGGATCTAGATGATTGATGACCTGATTTTTGATAGTTACTCCAGGCTGAAACATTTGCACTGTGCAGTCTGTGTGAGTACTTCCCAACCAATTTGAGTTGGAGCACCGGCTCCAGTCTCTTCTCCCTTTCTTTCCCTTTCAGCTCCTCTACTTCCTGATTTAAGCACACTCTGAATTGATATTGTCTACTTTGGTAAGAAGCTGAAGTTCCCTCAGCTGTGAAGAATGCAACTCTGTGACCATTCACCACATTCCTCCTTTCTTATGCAAATTACCTTTGTATGGATCAGGAAGTGGCCTGACAGATACACGGATCAGACATATAGATGAAAAGAGATCGTTATCAGATCTATGCTCCTGACTTAGATAAATAAGCATTGGACATGATTCTCCACTCATTAAAGTGTCTTCCTCAGGAGATGGCTGACAGTTCATTAAGTAAGATGAAATGTTATTATTTAAACTCAAGACTGATCAGACTGGGTGGAAACTTAGTCTACTGTATTCATAATTTCCTGCATTGACAAGCAAGTTCTTGAAAATATCCCTCTGAAGTGGCTGACACGCATAGAAATTAAGATCCTGCTGTAACTGCTAACAAACTGGGTAAGTCCTCTCATTTAAGTGGTAGAGCTCTGTGCTTGGCCAATGGATTTCAAATACTTATCTCCCAGTACCACAGATGACTGGTACTGCAGCTCCCTGCTCAACTTGTGCAGAGACCTCCCCATAAACTGTGTATTCACCAAGCTAAGCCAGACCCAACTCCCAGGCTCCAGTCATGCAGCTTTCCATTTTCTTCAGCCAAGCAATCAGGTCTTCCAAGCACTTTGCCCCTTCCTCCCATTCCTGTTATCTCTTCCCATTTGTGATCAGTGTGAACTGCCCTACAGTTTGTCCACAAAGCAGGACTTGACAGTAACTGGCAACACTGTAAACTGACAACCTGAAATGTCCATCTTTATTTATGTTACTTCATTTTATGCCCTAAATTCAGCTTTTTAACTTCCTCTCCAAAGAGGCCCTGTACCTGACACAGGGTCATTCATCTTCAAGACAAGTGTCTATTGATCAGCTGTTATCCAATTTACAATAGGCATGTAACACAATCTGAAATCAGTGGGGTCAAGAGGGAATTCATTGTGAGACCAAGGAAAGCACCTTCTATAAATTTTTCAGTACAAGCAGAAAGTACATTAGTAAATGCCGGAGCTTTACAACAGAAACCCCAGCCTCAAGCAGGAGGACAATGTAAGAGCAACCAAGCATCGCCAGAAAAAAACCCAGCCCTTGGTACCATCCCCACCTGCAGGGAGGCGTGAACATTTCTGACCATGTTTTGACAGTAAAAGCAGAGGAGTTCATGCCTAAGAAGCTATACAGAGAGAGTCCATTAATGCCTCCTAAACCCTCTGTAATATGCAAGGGTTATACTTTTTTTCTCCCTGAACAGAAAGAGCAAATATCTACTTTCATGAAGAGTGACCTTTACATTGCACTAGGAGAATGAAAGAACACGGCGAGAACAGAGGCAGATCTTTGTGCAAGGGGATCCACACAACGCGTGCACTGACTCTAAAGGTTGGTGCTGGACTGAGCCCAGAGAGGCTACTTGTCTCTCCTGGCAGCAGAGCTCTTCATCAGATGTGTACTGCCTGGAGAACAGAGGTATGCTGACAACACGGCTCGGCGACAGCAGGAGAGCCGCCTGGGTCCTTTTCTTATTCTTCTTCTTATTCTTTGGAAGAGTCCATTTCTTTGAAATCAGAACTGTTTGCAGGAAAGGCTCAGTTTTAATAAATCCTCTTTTATATTTTTTAAAGAGAAGTTGCAATCGTTTTTAAGTTTTAAAGTTTTCTTTCACTTTTCTTCTTCCCCAGATTGAAATGTGTTTTCTTACAGCATTTCCATTAATTAAAACTAAGCTAAAATACCAACGTGAGCTGAAAGAACAGGACACAAGGAAACTACACAGAAATGTTTCTATCTCTCTAATCAGAATGTAGCTTTGCAAAACCTTAAGACTTGAAAGTTTTCATCCAGATATTTTCCCTTGGACAAGAAGACCTGTTTCGAGCAGCTTGGTATCATGCTGCTTCTTGTAGCAATTTTGCAGGACATGAACACTGATGTTACGGGTAAAGCAACTCTATTTTGCACCTTCCTCTGATTTCCTTTACCCTCTTTGATGTTCACCTCCTACTAAAACATTTTCCCTACTATCACTTTCTGGCTGAATGCGACCTGATTCACACCTCATGACAATTACTCTGACATTGTCAGAACAAAGTCAGTTTACCCCAGCTGAGAAATATGATTATTTAGCAGTAATATCAGTGCTCTGCCTCCTCCTGCAAGATCTCTGGCATGGATGAAGGCTTTGAATGAAAGCTCCCTCCTTTCTCCCCACCTCAGAAAAAAATGAATAGCAGCTGTATTTGTTAAAAAGAAGAAAAGGAAAAAAAAAAAAAAGGGAAAAAAAAAAGGAAAAAAAAAAAAAGAAGATAAAAAATTAAATCATAGCTGAAAATAGTGGATTTCCTTGACGTTACTCATGATGATGAAGAAATGAACCCTTCTAGACCACATTCTCTTCTCTTTTATATCAGAAATGCAGAACAGGAGGACTCTGTACAAGGCAAACTTCGTTCCTCGTATACCAGGTCCTAAAAGTCACAGTGGCAAAAAATAATTGACTACATCGGTGGCAACTTCTCTTAACCCTACTTATGACTAACACGGGTGTGGGTTATATGCAGTCACTTTGTGATTACCAAAATAACAGACTAACTTTTGCTGGAGATTCAGGAAAGGGGAATAGTGGCACCTGAGTAATGCTATGTGGAGGAAAAGCAGCATCCTCATCAGGTCAGAGGAGCAGGGAGGAGGAGCCAGTTCCTCACAGAAAAACAGGAGATAGCAGGAGCCTGATCCCAGATAAGCTGTGTCCGGTCTGGCAGGAAAAAAAATGAAAGAGGACTGCTGGAAATGGGCAAAGCAGAAGGAAATAGTGACAGGAGTCCTGCAATGTGAAGGCAAGAAGAGATTTCTTTCACACATGGCTGGAGCTAGTGGCAGCCCATTTTGCTTGGGATGCTCTTCCCTTTCACAGATTCCCTCTAGTTCTCTACTCACAAAGATAAGAGAAATCTGCTCCCAACTGACTTCTCTAATGATGGTCCCCAGCCTGAAAAACAGTGTAGGAATAACAGGATCTAAGAGGCCACTCCTGGGGCATGGTCAGCTGCAGTTGGCACAGTTGCTTCCCTGTGGTCTTCTTACTCCTTTCAGCACTTTCAAGTGCTACAAGAAGTACCAAGAACTCCTTCCTCTCTTCAGCCCTCGAAGAGGAGTCATTCTTCCTCCACTACCACTTGCCTTCTGCCAAAGAACCCTCAGCTGACCCTTTGTGCTACAAGTTTGCTCCTAGGGGTAGCCCCTGTCCTTCCACAGCTCCACCTCTTGATAGAAAAGATGCAAATTGCCCCCAAGACCCAACAGCAGGCTGGTATAACAGACCATGTCCAGACCCGACCTGCACACTAAACCCAGCTCTATGCTCACTTGTCTGTACTGAGCAGCCCTGTAGTTCTTCCTAAAGCCATCTCTTTTCTTCCTAAACCACCATCTCAATGTTCCTCTACCATCTCCTTCCCTTCCAGCAATGTTTTTATTCTGGCACCACACCTACACCCCCTCTTATCCCACACATCTTTTCAACAGCCGAAAACCCTCATCTGACAAGAACCTTCCTGATGTGGCCAGGCCTGAGGGCACACAAACACAGCACCAGCTCGGCACCCACTTCCACACCATCATTTCTCAGGGACAAAACCAATTTAGCACAGCTTCATAGCCTGGCTGCGCTTTCCCACGTTGTAACTCAATTTCCTGCTCTAGATACACAGAGGCAACTGCCTGAGGGCTCTGCTGACACTGGACCGCATTTAAGACTAAATCTTGTACAACTCAGACACTTGAGCCCCTACACAGAGGTGCACCAACGTGTCTACCAGAAATAGCAGCTTGCAGCACGGAAAAAAGGAACCATCCGCTGGAGATGGGCAGGATCCTCCTAAGCTGCCTTGGCTGCCAGAGAAATCGTAATGCAGAGCCACGCTTTGCCTTGCCTATCGTCTGCCTTGTTTACCTTTGGGCAAGGATTGTGTTTATACAAAAGCAAATAACTGGCACATGTTAGATACGTGTAAAACAAAAATGACAATTAGGGGGGAATGAGAAAGTGGATTAGAAGTTTGTGTCTAGATGTTAATTCAATTCCAAATTCAGCAGTGGACTTGGGGATCTGGCTTCAGTTTTGTTTGTGCATCCGTTTGTTCACCTTTTTATGTGTTTTGTTTCATTTGAGCTAATAAATAGAGACACAGATATGAATGATATCGCTCTTCCCAAATTTCAGGATATAGCATTGGCCTTTTGATCCAAAACCCATCTGAACTGGAACCCAAGTAAATGGATTTTTTTTCCTTGTAATAACTATGTCAAAAATACACAAAACCCCCAAACTAATAGCGCTGCCCTTCTACCTTTTTAAAGTACAGGTCTGTAAATAAATAAAACCATCTGATTCAAGGCCTAACATGTGACAAGATTCACAAACAGTGATAATATCTTCTATTAAAGCAACGGATATTGTTAGAAAGAACTTTAGCACACCTCATTTTCTTTGAGACTCGCATCATCATAGCTGCAACATGTTTGGCATATACACAAACTCAGGGGCTCTCAACCCCCAGTGGGTCCTACAGACACAAATCCATTATCACAATATCCCAAACACAGGAAAAAAATTGCTGGGGGTAGCAGGGAGGGAGGTTTTTATTTGCCTTTCTGTTATGGCCTTCAAATTGAATCTGACACACAATAGCCAGATTATCTGCTCAGCATGAAAACAAAGAAAGTGTTTTTTCTTTTTTATATGAAAGCGGAGGTGTGTACTAATGTCTTGAGGGCTGAGAGTGTTTCAAACAGCTATTACCATAAATTAGCCCTAAAATACTGGAAGCTGGCAGCCACGCAATTATCTGATCTCTCTTCCCCAGTTTGCAAACCCAGCACACCGATGTGGACACTCCACCCTCCCTAGTGACTGTATCATTCTGTGCTAGGGGAAGTCTTAGTGTGGTGTCTGGAGAGGAAGGAGGCTCTGTTTGTTTGTTTGTTTGCACATTGATCTGTGCTTGAATGAGAAGTAACTCAGGCGTCAGCTTTTTATCAAGGGAGAGAACTGAGGTCTGATGTTTGGATCCAAATATTTGAGAAGCTGAGGAGGATATATCCACACCTACTTTTCCTTGTGGATTTCAGCCACGTGCTCTTTTATTAGTCAACTGGGAAATTTCAGGCAAACCTTTTTGACCACACACCTTTTAGAAGCCTGCAAAGCTTTACAGCCATCGGTGAAACTTGTCCAAGTCTCCTGTCTCCAGCAGAGGCCAGCGAGAGGTGTGCACACAGCCAAATTCAGCGTGCAGGAGGAGAAACCTGCCTGCAAAACCACTTCTTGCTAGAGAAATGCATGCTCTTTCCCCCAGTAACTCCCAGTGATGGTGACATCACAGGGGCTGTTATTTCAAGATCCAATATGTCTCCTTGAATCCTTCATCTCAAGGATGTTTTGGCTTTATTTGGAAGGTGGCCTGGTAGCAAGTAAGCTTCATCCTCTGCACACTCACTTTTTACCGGTGTAAATGGCTTCTCAAGAGGTGAGAGCAACTCCAGCCCTTTGTCTCTAATGGTCCTGAGCAAAGGCTCTAACACAGCCAGGCGGGATAATCCTCCACCCCATTAAAGACACTTGCCAGCTTCTCCTCTACCTGGGTACTTGCAGAGCTCTCTAATCCCTGTCACCCACCAGGATGTATTATAGCTGTACTAACTAATTTCACAGCCTGTAAATTACAGGCATACCCTGCATATCTTCATCTCATTAGAGAAGGTTAATTTAAGCAGACAATCAACAAAAATACAGAAAACTAGTTTGGAAAGAGGATTTCACTGTGTCTGTGGCAGACAATGAATTCACAACCCCAACATCTGCCACCACTAGAGAGAAAATGCTGGAGGAAAAAAAAAAAAAAAAAAAAGAGAAAGAAATAAACTCATTGCTATTTCCTCTGATGAATGGTGAATTTCCAATTAGCATTTTAATTACTCAAGCCAGACTTTCAGCTGGTTTGATGATCACAAGAAACTCCATAAGCAACAAGTCATCTTGGTTTGACAACACGTGCTGGGGTAATGCATTACACACTTAGGGGGGTTAGTCTGGGAGACTCCGTTTCTCTCCTGGAAAAATCCTACAGCATTAATTACCCTTAAGTTTTTTTTTATAGTTTTACATACAGCTTTATTCTACCTGAGAAAATCCTACAAGACAGTTGATCCAGAGGCTGTGGGTACAAACAGTGCGGCTTGCTGTAAGAAATATTCCGCCAGTCTCCACTTCAGCTTTAGGCAGACCCTGCAGCAAATCCATCGACAGGACCCTACACATATGAACCCACATCACTTGCCTGAGCAAATCCTGCAACAAATCCATCCCATGGCTTTACAGACACCTTCTCTGTGTCCTTCACCCCAGCTAATCCTACAGCAAACCTGTCCCAGGGGACTGATGGATGGGCCCCTCTCTGCAGAAGGTCTGGTGGTGATAACACAGACACTTTCTTTGCATTACAACAAAACAAAAGAGCAGGGCATTCTTTTAAGTATCTGTGCAGCACTAGGAAACGCTGTGTCCTCTGGGGAAGGAGGGTGAGCTGGGTTATGGTTATGGTTATCCTTGCAGGTGAGGATTGAAGCTTTAACTGTCCTGATATCTTCACTGTTTGTGCACCACGGTAACATGGTTTGGTTTTGCATTGAACAGGCTCCTAACGAAAGCTGGGATTTCAAGAAGCTTAAGAATGTCATTTGCAATAGAGGTGCAAACACAGACTGCCCCTGTAAATCCAGGCACTGGCCTATGCACCTCACGGTTTGCCTTGAGGAGCAAAGCCAGAAGGTGGAATGATGCCCTCAGCTTTGAACCCAAAACTTGGGGCTGAGGATCCGCAAATACTTCAATGAATGGGGAACTGACATAAGCAAAGATCAATGATAGGTTTCAAGAAGTCAGAAAGTTTGAGACTTAGCTTTAAGACTCAAAATGCCTCAAAAAAAAGGCTCAAAATTTGGAATATTCTCATCCTTTAATTTGAACAGATCTGGACATGCACAGAGCTGAGGACTGGGCCCTTATAGATGACCATTCTTCACTCTGTCAGCCCACTTCAGTAATTTTTTTCTCCCATTTTGGTTTGTTGTGGGTTTTTTCCCATTCCCTGGAAAGACTTATTTTTCTCTCTATTTTTATGTGATTTCTCAGCCTTATGAAGACATTGTATGTCCACTAGCCAGCAGCCTTCTGTGCTGTAAAGCTACCTGCACATCATGGATGTACATACATCATCTCTGAACACATAACCCTCTCTCCTCAGTAGTAATAATAAAATATCAGAACCAAATCTGTTTACTTGGAAAAAAATTACATATGGGACAATCATTTATTCAGAATGAAGAAAACCAACAAAACCAACCCAGCAGTGCCCATTTCATTAAATGGACAAATGGTTTTTTTAAGTTCTTGTCAATCTGATGAATGGTCTCTACATTGTCAGAAGGTCCCTTCAGATCGAGTTACAAACAAAACAGAAAGAAAAGGTTGGGTAGAAAATCAGACTTGTGGTTACAGAATGAGTGGGTCTGACTGGGAGCTTTGGTTTCTGCTTTGCAGTTGTACACAGCGCGCACAACAATGCCAAGTGTGTGCCCGAACACTGATACAGGATGGACACTGGTCCTCTGGACTCTACTAAGGTTTTAATTTCTTTTTTAAAATGAGCTTGTCAAATAAATCCTGCACTGCAAATGAAACTTAATCCTTCCCTTCCTTCCTTCCTTCCTTCCTTCCTTCCTTCCTTCCTTCCTTCCTTCCTTCCTTCCTTCCTTCCTTCCT
>JAAGNO010019594.1:10621-21177 GCA_033439905.1 Ceryle rudis | reverse complement strand
ACTTCAACAAGACTGCAAAAACGGACTGGGAAGCACTTGACTTGTCAGATCCATCTTTGTGCTTTGTATGAAGAGTCACACATTAAGCTTTGGACTTCTGACAGTGATCTCATACATACATGGTTGACATTTGTCAACCAGACAAACGATTCTGGTTCAAGACCTTCTGAAGGAAAATTAAATAAGCTGAAAAACATTTCATTTTATTCACTTTATTGAATTTATAATTGATTTGTGACCTGTAGAGGTAGTGGGATCATCTCTTTCTCTGAGATAAAGTTCTCCAAGTATAAAGTAGTTGGAAATGCCATTCTTTCAAAGGGGTTTTAAAGTTTGCACCCTACTCTAGGTCTGTTTTAAGCTTTGCATTATCCCAAGGCAGCAGTCTAGTTTTAAACAACCTAATATCAAGGCAAATGAGGATGTACTTGGCTTGACCAGTACCCCAAAGGACACCAAAGTATATTTCCTACAGCTGTTCTCCAACAGTGATGAGTCTTCTGTGAAAATTTTCAGCATCCCAGTCTGCCTCCCAACCCATTCAAATGCCACTGATTCTAAGTACAGTGGAAAAAACTCAGTTCTAAAATACTAGTATGAATTGGTCTTACTTGACTACTGAAGAACTTAGCCATCACAAAAGAAGTTTTTCAGTTTATTTCACTGCACTCAGGCATTCATGCTGCCAAAACCCAAATAGTTCCTCTGGAAATCATATAACAGTCCATAGAGATGTCAGGCTTTCTTTTTTTTTTTTTTCTAGGTTGTTGGTTTGTGGGGTTTTTGGTTTGGTTTGGATTGGGGTTTTTTGTGTTTTGTTTTTGTTTTGTTTGTTTGTTTGTTTAATTTAGTTTTATTTAGAGAGAAATAATTGCAGAGGTTGCTCTGCTTTACAAAAATAGGTATGTGCAAAACAAACATTTTATATTTGCATTTTATAGCCTCTTTCACTGATGTATTTTCCCTCAAAACATGTGAGTTCAACAAAAGTAACATTTTCAAAAACACCAAATACACAATATACATTATCTAAAAGCCTCTGCTTTAATTCATAGCAGAAGTTTCTTTGAAATGTTTTACATGGAATACATGACAGAACTATGATCTTATTATGGAGTTTATGATATAAACAAGGCCACTGTATAAATCAGAGTGTAAGAACTTTTTTTATGATAGGAAAAAAATGTGTCTTACATCCACATTATAAAGTTAATCTGACAACCAGAAAAAGATATTTCAGGTAAGTAGCTACAGTAGATATTTCTTTGCCACTATGTATAGACATTTTTTCCTGAATCCATCATTGTAGTTACATTTTCTCTAAGAGTATAATTTAAATTATACATAAAGTTTCTCTCTAACCTATTTTATACTAATATCAATGCCACATGCAAATCTTCAGCAAGATGCTTTTGTGGGGAAATGAAGTTCACTGCAAAAGGTTAAGTTTACAAGAAGGTGTGAAGACCTCTTTCTTGTTTCTTGGACCTGTTCTTCTCAGCACTGATCAATTGAATCTTTTTTTGCTTTCAATATGCTGGACAGGGTAACTGTTCCAATATGCTGACATGCAGTGCTTTGCACTTATTATAAGCAGAAGCACAGATTACAACCAGATCAGTCAAGCCCAGAGTGATTGCTTTTCATTTATTACTTTCAATAATAAAAACATTCCACTTTAAGTAGAACTACTGATTACGGGTCGTGTATTTTGGTAAAGTCAAAAACAGACACAGAATTAACTCAAGAAAAGAAGACAATTGCCTCAACTCTTACCAGGTATGATTTATCCATGGATTAGTTTTGTGACTAGGATTAAAATTTATTGTAAAGACATCATTAGATGACTCTGATGTTTCTTGTGATGCACATTTAAATCAGAAATGGTAGCTTAGGCCAGGGGCACATAGCCAAGCTTTACAGTTCCTTTAGCTATCTCTATTGACCTGCCCTTAGCCTTAGCTGACTTGCTTAACTTGTCAGCCTCCAGAAATAAATGACTTCCTGAGGAATGAAAGGAAACACAAGCTTTATGTTTGCAGCAGAGTGAAGCAGAAGATGGAAATAAGAGATATTACACTTTCTGTAAAAGAACAGGAAGGATAGATTACTCAAAAGGATTTTTTCCAAAGCACTGGCATATCTTTCAGAACTTTTACCAAAATACACCTCTGAGCAGGTGTATAAATACAAGTACATATTATGTACGCAGCATTTCTGGTGCTAATTGCTTCAACTAGATTTTTCAATTGTAATTCTGGTATAACATTATGAGATACATTCTGGAATAAAAAGAGTGACTGTAAGAGTAAATAGTAAGTTACATTAAAAAATACTTCCTGTTGGCAATGCTTTGCCTTAAGTGACTCCTTGAAAATGCATGGTAAATTAAAGGCCAGCTTGTGCAACACAACTTGATTCTAGCACACTGACATTTTTTTAATAAAAATTCCCAGTCTACATAATCTTATATGTAAACACTTATAGTTAGGAAAACATAATCATGCATTTTCACAGTCATCCAAATTAAAGAGGAAAACAAAACATTGTAATAATGGATAAAGATTTAATTTACATTCTATTTTCTGCACACATATGGGAAAACCCATATGTGGTCCAGCAGTATTACTAGAGTTGTTACGTATTGTGGCATAACAGCCTAGCTTGCCGTGAGACAGAAATACAGCTAATTTAGTGCACTTTGTGAGAAAGGTTGAGATATTTACGACCATGAGAACTTTGTGCTATCTCTGGAGCTGAAGATCTGCTAAGCTGGCAGTCAAACGCTGAAGGAGGGAGTCTTGTGAAAATAAAATGGCCCTGTTCCATCTAGAGCAACAGGCTCAAACAAATCTTGGCCAGAGTGTCTGAGTGGAGACCCTTGTGTAATTAATGGAAAAATTAGTATTCAAGTTTATGCCTGTGATAATGAGCCTAAAGGAGAACATGCTAACCATAACTCAACTCTCCAAATCATGCTAAACATCACCTAGAAAGCAGGGACAGACAGAACTGGCATATAAAAATCACAAAGGGAATACACATTTCAGCTGAGGGTGGGGGTGAGAAAACTGGAAAATCTATCAGAGATGGTCGACGGGCTGTACTTCTCTTCTTCCACCCAAGATGGGGACACCTTCTTGGTAAGAATTGTGCCTTTAATATATGGTATACCTCTTATTCCTACTATCTATTATCACTATAACTCAGGCCTGCGCCTCTGACTGCATTGGATGTTACCAGGGAATTCTTTATTCAGCGTGATTATGTTTTTGCAGTTAGTGCATTTAGCCTGGCAATTCTGAACCTCTCCATTGCTTTAATAAATCAAACCTATCTGTTTAACTTTTAAACTGTCTCAGCATAAGTCCTTAACCAGAATCTGAAACAGGTAATGACTGTTTCAGTGGGAGCCCCATAGTTGGGCTCTGAGATAGACACGTGTGTTGGTTACAAGCCCCTCAGCTGGGGCTCTGAGACAGGACTTTCAGACATACCTTAGACTTGGTAAAATTGCTCAGAGAAACCCTTGGGCTCTGGCAAGAAAATGTCTTATTCCTACTCTTAATGTGACATACATGAATCCCATAGATGGGCAGAAAAAAAAGTTCTAGATAAATAATTCTTATCATGTATCTTTGAATTTCTCATCTGCATTATAATAATTAATATATCTTCCCCGATTATTTTTACAAAAACAACCTCTTGCCATCTGTTAGAAAGCATCCTATTACCAAACTATTTTGTGTTTTCTCTTCCAAATATTGATTTCCTCACCACCACCAGTTCACATTATCATGAGCTCTAGGACAGGCTTCACTCAGTACTGAACCTGAAAAAAAACAGATATCTTGATCCTGCTGAGTCAGAAAAGATTTCTTTATGCCATGGGAAGGTAGTAACTGACAGCTTTATAATAGGATTCACTGCAGGAGGTAAACACAATGCAGAAGAGTTACTTCACGCTAGGTACGCTAGTTTGCTGATTTTGATTATATACTGTTAGTGGTGCATAAAGAAATAAACTCAAAGATGAAACAAATTCTTTCAAGATTATTGGAGAATATATTTGTAGAATTAATTATCTGATTACTAAAACTACATTCACATAACAAAAATGCACTATTAGTCCCTTGCTGTGAGGCAATCTAAAATTAAATCACATCAGGCACCTCAGGGTTGGGACAGAGAGGAATTTTTTTCACGTTTTATAGAAACACAGAATCATTTTGGTTGGAAAAGACTTTTAAGATCATCAAGTCCAACCATTAACCCATCACTGCCAGGTCACCACTAAACCATGCAACTTAGAACTACATCTACATGCCTTTTTACTACCTCCAGGGATGGTGACTCAATCACTTCCCTGTGCAGCCTGATCCAATGTTTTCTGTGATAAATTATGTTTGATGATACATACAATGATTAGCAAATGTGCTTTTGGTTTTATTACCTTTAGAAGGATGTCACTGGTGACATTCAGTAGAATCCAGCTACTAAAAGCTTATATTGTAACCTTCAGCAAATTCTGTTACTCATCCCTTCCTCATACTGAAAATCCTTCTCTCATAGCTTCATTTCATTTTGTTCCATGTGATTTGTAAGGCATTTCCTGCTGGGATAGCACCTTTATGAGCATGTGTAGAGTGCTGACCACTGACAGATTCTGAGCTGTACTAGACACTGTAGTAATGATTACTACTTCTCATTATTCAGTCATGCATGAACAGTGTTACAAAATGACTTAAAGTTATCGTTGCTTTTGATACCCTATTTTTTAATTATGAGAAATATGGGAAGGCACTTGTAACTTGGTGACAGACTCCTGAGACATATAAAAGGAAATAAAACCCAAAAAACCACAATAAAATGCTGTTTTATGGTAAGAACACAAGTAGAGAATTATGAGGAATAGAGCGCTCCTTTTAAATCCCCCTCTGTCAAATTGGAGAGATATTTTTTCTTTTATTGATAGTATATAGGTGAGAACTATTATTCCAAAAGGACAGAAGGTCTACAATATAGTATTTCTGTGAAAAGAAATCCCAGGTAAAAAGGATGGCACTGAAAGAAATGTTGTGTAACATCGAAAATTCTTTTTAAAATAAATTTTATTGTCTCACTCCTTAATTTCAGTGACGTCCAAAATCAGTCTAAAGGCTTTAGCACTCAACAGGGTTGGTAAATTTGATGTAAAACTCATTTTGAATTGAAAAATAATGTTGGATAAAAGCCTTCTGATTGTTCTCTTTGTACCCACAGAGATGATCTATTTCTGCAAGTCATGCTGTACATAATCGTTGCAGTATCAGAAAATGCACTCAGGCACTCACACTGTGGCACATACGTTAACAACAGTAGTTCTAATAACAATCATGCAGGACACTCAAACCCACTAATATTTCAGCTTCTCCCTTGATTTGCCTTAAAGAAAGGGAAGAACCCACAGTTACTGGCTTTTACTGTGATCATTTTGCATAAGACACTTAGGTTCAGCAACTTCTTACTTCACAAGTAGATTTTACGGTTACATATTCCTTATCAAGTGCATCAGTATTGTAAACATTTCTGCTTATCACAGTATGTATTGCTATAATCCCTGACCTCTTTGTGCTCTGGGCCCAGAATAGTCCTATGTCTCTCAGAAGAAATTCTGTACTTTTTTTTTGCTAAGTATGACTGTGATGTACCTTCCTTTAGGTCCTGGCAGGCTGCTTGGTTGCAATTTTCATTTGAACTATAAATACATTTTTAAGTAGGTATTTGTTTACCTTATGTACTCAGAAAGTTGGTTTTGGTTTTCCTTTGCCTTCCCCTCAAGAGAAAAAAAAAACAAAAAACAAAGTCTGAAATAGATATATGGGAATGTGTAAATTTTGGTGGGGGTTTTTTTGTGGGTCTTTGTTTTGTTTTGTTTTGTTTTGTTGTTGTTGGTTGTTGCTGGTGGTTTGTTTTTTTTTTGTATCTGAGAAGCCTGAAAGCTGTGTTGACATAAATGACTGTTAATTTACATTCATTGTAATCTGTCATACCAACCAGATTTGTTTAACTTTTTCTTGGGCCTCCTCCTATCTTTTTGGGGTTTTTTATTAACATACTGCTCTCATAGTTTGGACTTTCATCCCTGTGGCCATGACCATCTCTGTACGTGGTCATGCCACAGCTACCTGTAACTGTGGATGCACTAATGCAATGTAAGTATCAAAGTATAACAGTAATATTTAAACACCTCTTCACACCTTTGTCTTCCAATTTTATCCTATTTGTCTTTCCGCATTCAGCTGATGGTTCATAAAGCATTTAGATTATGAGCTTTATCATCAGCAGTTGTTCACAAGTACAATAAAAATCAGTGATAAAATAATCATAATTTAGCATCAGCAGCCTTCTAAGAAATTAATATGAATTTCCTGGAAAAGTGAATCTTCCCCTCTACCCCCTGTATTTCCTCAAGAACTCTTATCAGCTTCAAGATAACATCAGAAAAGCTTCTAAATATTTCTTCTCAGTTTCAAAAATACATTGACTTGAACTGAAATTTGACTGGATATTTTCAGACAAGTTTGTGGGTGTCTCATCACTTGTAACTGGGTTGCTGATGCAAATCTGAGTATACAAATCTCATTTGAAAGGCAATGCATTTTTCTGGCCAAAGTTAATTTTATCAGCACAAAAAATAAGATCAAAAGGAAACTGCCTTCCCTCCTTAAGTCTCAGACTTCCAGAAAGCACAGTGTTACAGTGCATTATCCACTTCTACTGACTACAAAGCCTTCCATTACAAATCCTGTATTTTTAGCAGAATGCTAACCCTGCAAGCCATAAACTAACAGCAGCTCTGTACTACAACACAGTGATGTACTACAATTCCCCAGATTCCCAATTCTTGTTACCTAAGGCTAAGAGGTAATGTTAAAATAAAATTTCCATGTAACTTTTAAGAGGCCCACTGGATTCTATGATAGTTTTTCTTTTTATTTAACAACAATATGTACCAGGGGAAAAAATGGCAGGTTTAGGATTTTAAGATGTAACTTGTTACCTACTTGCAAAGGGTCTGTCCCAAATTAATAAACTTATTAGATTTATTCAATTCATGTATTTTGCTTTCTTTTACTGATCATTTGCACTTTCTTAGTTTGCAATTTATCTACTACATTTATTTTTGCCTGTATACAATTCCTCCCTTCCCTAATCTGCCTTCAGAAGGCACCAACGATTTTCTAATAGAACGCACTGTACTGCATTTTATCTCATCATTCTGGCTATGACATTCAAAATTAACACCCAGGAGAAAAAGTGATTTGGAATGCAGAACATATATTTGCAGGAAGGGATATGCACTATACAGGAATACCTGTATAGTCCACTTGAAGCTTATCTATCACTCCATCAAAATTCTATAAAAATTCAAAGAGACAAAATTCTGTCTTCCTCTTACATAAATCTTCATCTCCTGCTATCTGTTTAAAGTTACCAAAATTTTGCACACAGGCTAATCTAAATACTTGAATTTTCAATACTATGTCCATAAACTACATAAGTGATCACCTTTTTAAAATTGATATGGGTAAATAAAATTTTTAGTGATAAAAGCAGGGCTTTCTTTTTCACAGTGATATGTAAGCATAAGATACATGCTTAAAAGTTATCCAAATTAACCTGCAAAAGGGTTACTTCTTAATAGTATTGCAAGTACTGCACTTGCAATACTATATAGGGAAGACAAACCCCCACGTTTATATTCCTTGTATAAAATTCCTGTGGGCACACTTTAAAAAAAAACCCCTCCTTATTCTCAAACCTAGCCTGTAAATGAAAGGACAACTAGTTATCTTCAAATTATCACATACACAGATCTAAAAGGTGATAAACAGCTGTTGAGACATCAGTTGTAGCGACCAAGAGGTTTCCCCATTGTAAATTACAGAAGATTGAGTATTTTAGTCTACAATGAAAGACTGGGACAATGAAATGCTCTTAGCAGAAAACATCTACTGCAGATTTGGGGGGCTCAACTTTTTCCCAGGTGGGAGAAAAAAAAAAGAAAAAAAAGAAAAACAAACAAAAAAGGTCTACAAAGCATGTATCATTCTGCATGCATAGAGGTATCTAATGGGATGCTCTTTAAAGAACTGTTAAAGAACAACTTGTACTATGCAGCTAAATAAAAGAGCATAAATAGGCTTTCACAATGAATCACAGCCATCTGTGCAGGCCAATTTATGTAGAATTAAAAGGAAATATTTAAGTCTCTCCCTAGGTGGATTAGATGGTCTTTTCATTGAAAAAATGGAAAAAAAATAAAGACATTGAAATGACTATTAGGTAAATGTTTTTCTGATTTTTTAGATCATGTACAAAAGAGTATAACTGTAGTATAGCTACAAATTTGACCTAGTCTTTTCAATACACTTGAAGAAAACCTTCCAGTCTACATGTGGCTGCATAACCTTAAACCCAAAACGGCTTTGGACAGGGGAAAGCACTAAGGCTTTGAGGAAAATATTGTTATATTTACATTTACATTAATATTTACATTAATTTAACTATGTCATGAAGTTAAAATTAGCTTTCATTCTTTTTTTTTTTTTTTTTCCCTTGAGCTAAGACAGAATTACTTCTTTCTCATTGGAGAAAAAACTCACAGGTTTGTTTTTTTTTTTTTTGAGTAAAATGCTTAAGTCCTGGTGGACTGTGTGACTGTCATGAGAAGCTACCCAAGGAGGGCAAGCAGATCAAAAGTTTGGTAGCTCAGAAATGAGCTTAAGTTTCTTAATTTCTTAAATTCAAGCACCTGTTCATAACTCAAGCTCACCAGTACTAGTTTGGCAGCCAATTTTGTCTTCTAATCAGGCTCTTCTAATTCAACCTCATCAATGCTCAGAAGTCTCCACATGATGGCACCATAAATATTTGAAACTGCTTTTCTTACCTTTGTAATAAGGCAGAAAGCCTTGTGTCAATGCATCAAAGTGTAAGATCATTGTTACACCATACCTATACTCCAAAACATTATATCCATCTATTGCTTAGTCCCTTAAACAGTTTTGAAAGTTTCTCTCTAGTCAAGAAGCAGAGTATGATCTTGTTCATTCTTTTTCGTTCTTTGACCAAAATGTTTGACAAGCAAAAAATTTTCCTCTTCAAAGAGAAATAATCTAACTTCAGTACTTAATCTCAAAATTCCTTTTACGATAACTGTTGCTAGCCACAAGGTTTTTCATAAGGTGAACCAGGTGGTATAGCTTATAGGTCACATTTGTATTTGAATTATGCAAGACTGGTTTATATTTTTTAAAATAGAGAAGTTTCCAAAAAATTTAATTCCTTCCAAACCACTGAAGTCAGCTGTAAGCTGACAAATAGTTTTCTAACTACTGCAAGCAATAAGGAAGAGCTGGTTATCCTTCTACTTGACAACCAGGAAAACTTAGTAATTTCTGCTTGTTTTGCTTGTTATGTTTCTTCTGAGAACAAATCTGCCTTACCTAAACTACAGTTATAAGTTCCATGAGTTAGACCTTATCTGAAGAAAATTATTTTCTTGAAAAGTCTGAGAATTTCAATTTTGGAAAAACTAGACAAAAGATTTTCAAAATTAAGCATGGAAGATTCACATATTTACAGCAGGCTACAAACAACTTCAGAGAACATTCATCAAAACAATGGAAGAGGATAACTTTCACTGAAGTTACTCAGTCACTTTCACTTCCTTCCTTCTCCCAAATACATCCTGCCTTCTGCACTTATGTATAAGAGAAGGAGAAGGTGATTAAGTAAAAAGATTTTTAAGATGCACCAGAAAAATGTTATGAATGGCCTAAAGAATTTATAAAACGCTACTTTGACAATGGCTGGCTGCATCATAAATATGAAGTCTGTAATTTACTTTAATGGAATTAGAAAGTGGTTTGAAAGAAATCCAACAGTCTGTTTTAACTGAATGACAGAGCATTGGATCTTCTGATGGTCTGTCATTTTAGAATCCATAATGAACACTTGATCTACTGTTTTCCCCCTATCTTTTTTTTTTTTTTTGTGTGTGTGTGTGTGTTTGTGTGCGGTACCCTTCCTGGGCTGTGTGAAATACCCTGTTGGGAAGACAAGCTTTATTTAGCCTCGGTGTATGTATCAAGGATGAAGTGACCTGTGAAAAAGTTGAACAAAATGTTGTTCCTCAAGCTTACCTGCTTGTGTGATCTTCAAAATCAAACTACTCGGTGACCTGTCTCACAGGCTTCAGAGCATAACTCTCCTACTGATGTTTAAATCTCAAATCTTTGAGCTCTATTTTTTTATTATTATTTTTATTACTATATAGGTACCATAGAAGCACCTCACAGAACAAAGTACATGATAATATTTAGCATCACTGAGGACCATGTCAGCACTCAGAAAAGGGCTGTCTGCATACCTAGCTTGTTTCTGAAAACTAACCTATTGTTGTTTCTATCAGAGGAGCAGAGCCGTTGGAGAATATAGAAACACAGAAATGTCTGGGTTGGAAGGGACCTCTAGAGGTCATCTAGTCCAACCCCCCTGCTGAGAGCAGG
>JAAGNO010019594.1:0-10521 GCA_033439905.1 Ceryle rudis | reverse complement strand
GTCAAGCCCCACCTTGAATGTCTCCAGGGATGGGGCCTCAACCACCTTCCTGGGCAACCTGTTCCAGTGCTCCACCATTCTCGTGGAAAAGAACTTCTCCTTATTTCTAATCCTTCCTTCGAATCCTTTCCTATATTCCTTCCTTCATATTTCTAATTCTAATATGTAGTGAGAAATAGTACCATTTTTTACCCTTATTTATTATATAACTCATGACTTTTAGCATAGCCTACAAACATGATTCACTAGAATTTCCACCCTGAAAAGAATTATACAGATGTGTAATAGCCACAAATAAACTGAGATCTGACATCTGACATGGTGATCAAGGACAGACATCATGTCTTCACTAAGGAGAAATCCTGCCTGACAAACCTAGTGGCTTTCTACAACAGAGTGACTGCATCAGTGGATAAGGGACAACCTGTGGATGTGATCTAGCTGGACTTCTGCAAGGCCTTTGACACAGTCCCCCACAACATCCTACTTGCCAAGTTGGAGAGATATGGATTTGATGGGTGGACTGCTCAGTGGATAAGGAATTGGCTGGAGGGCCGCATTCAGATCTGTAGTGGTCAATGGCTCAAAGTCCAGATGGAGATCAGTAAGAAGTGGTGTCCTTTAGGGGACCGTACTGGGGCCTGTCTTATTTAACATTTTTACCAGTGACATAGACAGCGGGATCAAGTGCACCATCAGCAAGTTTGCAGATGACACAAAGCTGAGCAGTGCTGTCAATACACCAGAAAGAAAGGATGTCATCCAGAGGGACCTGGACAAGCTGGAGAGGTGGGCCCAGGTGAACCTCATGAGGTTCAATGAGAGCAAGTGGACAGTCAGCAGATCGAGAGAGGTGATTCTACCACTCTGCTCTGCTCTGGTCAGACCTCACCTGGAATACTGTGTCCAGCTCTGGAGCCCTCAGCACAGGAAGGACATAGACCTGATGGAGTGGGTCAAGAGGAGGGCCACAAGGATGATCAGGAGGCTGGAGCACCTCTCCTACGAGGACAGGCTGAGGGAGCTGGGATTGTTCAGCCCGGAGAAGAGAAGGCTCAGGGGACACCTAAGAGCGACCTTCCAGTACCTGAAGGGAGCTTATAAAAAGACAGAAGAGGGTCTGTTTACAAAGGCCTGGAGTGAAAGGACGAGGGGTAATGGTTTTAAATTAGAAAATATTTGATTTAGATTAGAAATAAGGAGGAAGTTATTTACCATGAGGGTGGCAGAGCACTGGAACAGGTTTCCCAGGGAGGTAGTTGAGGCCTCATGCCTGGAGACATTCAAGGTGAGACTTAACGAGGCTCTGAACAACCTTCTCTAGTTGAAGATGACCTCTGGAGGTCCCTTCCAACCCAGACATTTCTATGATTCTATGATTTACAGTTTCATAGAACTGCAACAAGCTCCCTGATCCTGATAGCAACAATCACTACCTCTGTCTCTTTGTTAACAAGCTACACATCTTCTCCTTCTGAAATGTGTGAAAGCTGGTAAGACTGTCATACTGTTCCAAGAAGTTATTGAATTGTCTATAATGTTTCTTCAGGGCAGTAAGTAATTCGTTTAAATGCCTGCAATCATTTGGATTATAAGAGGAAAAGCCAAAATGGAAATAGTATATTCATTAACTTGTTGAATATACGTACAATAACATCAGTTTGAAGGCATGTAAAATGTAGTTCTCTAACTCAATATACAAGGAATTATCCCAATATATCAGTACAGAAAGCATAGTGACAGAAAGTTAATATCAGTAAGCCCCAGTACAGCTTATTATAAACTCAAAAGCAATTTGGAACATGAGTTTAAAATAGACTCTTTCAAATACAGTTGCTCTTGAGTGACTTACTTTACTTTTGTTAATGGAACAAGGTTAAAATGACATGATGATAAGGAGTCTCAACTTTTTAATTATGTATCTCTTCTCATTTTAAGTCTCCATTGTGGTATAATTTCTCTTCACTGACATTTAGGTTCTGGCTAGAGTGATGAAAGCAGGCTCCATCTGCTGGTATTTATCAGCTGCACATTAGTGCTTGTGCCCTGCCACAGGAAGGCTGGTGCCACAGGGATTAGAGAATGTGTCTCAGTTCTGGAAATACAGCCTTGTTCTAGTCATGCCAGGTCTTCTCTAGGCATATCCTGGTCCTCCTCCTCTTACTCCTCTTCCTGCTCCTGACTGGACCTGAAACAAGTATCTAATGTACTCCGTTATGTAGAAAACTCCCAGACTCTTCCTTGCTAGAGGGTATATATGAGATCATCAGCCATTAAATATAGAAAGGGTTAAAGCACCGCTACTTTTATGTAAAATGCAAGCATTTAATCATCCTATATAGTTTGAGGACAACCCTGATTTTGTATTTAAGTAAATTAGCATATTTCCTAGCCATTTTTTTTTTATTTTATTTTTTATGATTTATACATTGACTTCCTCATTTATTATTAATTCTCAGTAAATACTTATCTTGCCAAGTGGCAAAAGGTATATTTAAGTTGAAAAAAAGGTTAATTCATACACATTTCTGGTTTTTCCCTTGAGAAGCTGAAGGAGGGAGGGAGAACAGAGGTGTCTTTACATTCTACATTTTTCCTTCGTCCCCCTGCAGTGACAAAACACTTTCTTAAGTCATCCTTAGGGAAGCTCCTAAGTGTGGGAATGTAGAAATTCTGGTAAGAGGCAGTGGGAATCAAGTGCTGTACTTTGCAGAGGCTGGGGTTACCCAAGTGTAGTTAATTCTAACACAAGACATGAAACAGCTCTGAGCAGTCAAGCAAAGGAATGTGGATATCCTCAGCTTCCCCCACTTCATGCCCTACAGGGACTGTTGTTTTTGACAGACCATGCCATGGAGTACCTTGCCTAGTCAGTCTGTCAAAATGTCTCCTAGGATACTGTTCCAACTTACATAAATGGGAACAATCCATGACCTAGAAATACTAAAAATGACTGTTATCATCCCACTCAAGACAACTGTGAGCTTGCAATATGCTATTGACATATTAGCTGTTAGAATGTATGTTCTAATAGTACATTCCTTGAAGTAATATCTGCTGACTAACTTTTCAGTCCCCTGTTGCAAATGCATTCAGCATGGCTCATCCAGAAATCAATTCAGATCTGAGAAAGTCAGATGAGTTTAACACAATGCTACTTTCATGACTGGATGCCCTATCTCCTTTCTTTACAACATGACGAAATTAGTGCTTGTCAAAAGATGGTTCCAATTCCCTTTCATCTGCTCCACAGAAAAAGTTTGCCATTCTGTGAATAATGGGAAAAGCAGAATCATTGAGTTTGTGATGTTACTACTATGGCTCATGGGAGCTGCAGTTCAGAAAACAGCCACACAACCATGCACAGTTGTTTCCCAGATGGACAAACCACTTGATTTACAATGAGTTATGGGAGATGCTCTGGATTCCAATGCTAGAATAAAACTGAAATATTTCTGTAGAATAATGTGAAGATGAGCATAAATACATATATTACACTTCTGTATACATACATATGCATTGTTTTCCCCAATCAGCAAAATGTGCATTTGATTTTGTGAAACTCTGAGGAATTGTTTTATTGATTTTGGTTTCATCTTTGTTTATGCTCATGTTTTCCTTTAAAAAAAAAAAAAAAAGTTTATCTCTGAATTTAGTTCTTTATCAAATATAATTGCAACATTAAAAAAAAACCCTCAGTTCTCATCTCACATTTTATTAAGAGTTTTTATTCTTCCATGCACTTCTAAATACAGTGATTTAATGACTTCATTACGAGGCACATGATGGTGTAAAAAACCCCAACATATCTTACTTTTGATTTGTAAAAAATAATTTATTCCTTCTTCAACCAATATATTTGCAGCTTCTAAGAAAAGTTACCTTTTTTAGAAGTTTTATCCTATGAAACAGTAACCTTAATCTTGACAAGAAAGAGACACCCCTAGTAATAGCTAGGCAGTACAGTTTCTACTCAGAATCACAGAATCACAGAATGGTAGAGGTTGGAAAGGACCTCTGGACATCATCTAGTCCAACCCCCTGCTAAAGCAGATTTGCCTAGACCAGGTTGCATAGGAATGTGTCCAGGTGAGTTTTGAAAGTCTCTAGAGATGGAGACTCCACATCCATTCTGGGAATCCTGTTCCAGTGCTCTGTCACCCTCACAGTGAATAAGTTTTCCCTCATGTTAAATTGGAAGTTCCTGCATTCCAGTTTGTGTCTGTTGCCCCTTCTCCTATTACTGGGCACCACTGAAAAGAGTTTGGTCCCATCCTTTTGACACATACCCTTTAGGTATTTATAAGAATTGATAAGATCCCCTCTCAGCTTTCTCAGGTTAAACAGCCCCAGGTCTTTCAGCCTTTCCTCATAAAAGAGATGTTCCAGTCCTCTCATCATCTTTGTACCCCTCTGCTGGACTATCACCAGTAGGTCCCTGTCTCTCTTAAACTGGGGAGCCCAGAACTAGACACAGTACTCCAGATGTGGTCTCACTAGGGTAGAGGGGAAAGACAACATCCCCCAAGAAGCTGGACACACTCTTCTTAATGCACCCTAATGTTCAATGAGCAGAAAGAGGAGCAGGAAGGAAGCAAAATTTGTCATTAAAAGGTACACTCAATAATTACAATTAATTTGAAGCATAGCCTGCTCAGGTACCTTAGCATCTGTTTCGTATTACCATGTTACTTGGAGTAACAGTTGGTCTTTGCTCTTTGGCTTTCATAATGAAGTGAACCTTAAGAACTAATTCCGAAACATCATGGGATTGGATTCCTAAGAATGCATAATTATAAGCCTTGCCATGTCCAGAAACGATGAGTATTTTCTTATTATGGATTAAATATAAATATGGGGTATACTACAACTTTTTGCCAAGAAATAATGTTTTAAAAAAGGGATTCATATATTATTTGTACTGAATGCTACAGCTAAAACTGTAAAGCAGCAATAAACACCTAAATCCCAAACCTCCTGTCTTTTGCAAACATGATGTGGGAATAAACTGTCATTTAATCACATGAGATACAGTTTGGTATATTCCAGTAAAGCTTAATATTATGTAATAATACTAGTTTTCAGCTGGGTATAATTTGGTATACATTTTTAAGACAGTTCTAAACAGTATTTGATTTGAATCTTTTGTCTAATTTTAAAATGACCAATGGGTTTTCTTAAACTATAAAAACCTACTACTTCATGGTTATTTGTACAAAGCTTTGTGTTTTTAGAATATGCTGGGCATCCATCCATATAACTTAAACAAAATGTTTCACACACATTTTTGAAAACTAAGGAAATGTGAAGGTGATCTCTTGAAATACAGTGGACAGTATGATGCTTCCGCTTAAGGACTGACAGTTCAGTTTTAAAAACACGAAAAATTTAAAGAAGAGAAAGACAATGATTTGCAGAATGCATGCGAAGAGAAAAATATTTAAAATGGCTTTAGATAATATATCATTCTTTCCCAAGATTTTCATCAAGAAAACAGCTAAGGAAGTAAGGAAAAGAGCAGTTACTCTTTATGAAGTGCATTGTTGTGAAAAGCTAAGAAAATAATCATTAAGCACCTAGATTTCATTTTTCTGAGAAAACAGAATTAAAAAAAAAAAAAAGAAAAGAAAAAAGCTGATATATATGCATGTGTCAACACAAATCAGCTAAAGTACAGAAAGCACACAAAAGTTCTTCAGTGATTCTGGGTAGTATTAGGATCTGATCATAAATTACAGAGGCTACTTACAGATAATTACTTACTGTTATTACAGCACCATCTCTGGAAATTTAACAACCAACAACTATTATTGAATTAGACTTGTTAAAAAAGACATCTAATAGATGAAGAATGTAGATTGTAGAAACTATTAAGATAATTAATTTGTTAAATAAACCCATTAATTCACAATACTCAGTCTAGTAAAGAACTCCCAAACTGAAGACATCATGAAGAATTCCAGTGATCTCATAGCATTTCACTTAATAGGTGACTTCTTAAATGCCTTGCAAGCCAAGCCTCCCTGAATGGTTAAATCTCAAGGTATTTTTTGTTAGTTTTCATGGCCAAACTTAGCAGTAAAGACTCAAAGACAAAATGCTTCCTTCCCCTACAGCCCATTCCCCATCTCTGAAAGTGCTTTTATAACAAAATAATAACCTAAACCCTTTCTGCTGTCAAATAATCAGTGCTTCAAAATGTTGTCTGCATAAGGTATCTACAGTAAAAGGAAATCAAAACCGTAACCTTTTGTGAAGAAATTTAAAAAACACCTCTTCAAGAGCTAGGAAGTTAGGAGCATGTACTGTTTATACATACATGCCTCAGTTAATTGCAAAATATGTTGCTTTAAGCTCTGAGAGGTTTTGGGGTTTTTGTCTTTTTGTTTTTAACATGTTCTACAAAAGCGTCCCTTTTCAGGAGACTGAGTGAGCAGACATATATAGTCATGAGTAAATATACTGTGTTTTAGAAACTGAAATTTATGTATTAAAATCAGGAAAAGATGTTTGGATGTGTGCTGTAACATTAGAGTTGAAGACAAATTGTATAGGATTGTGTCAAACCACACATTTGATGGAGAACATAAAGCTGGTACATGGCTTTTAGGGGAATTTTTTAAATGGGCAAGAAATATGAATAGCAAAATTCTACTGATGCAGACAGCTGGAAATTATCTAATGGAGTTGCACGTGGTTCTCTGTTCTAGCTCAGCAGGAAAAAAAAGACAACTCTGAAATCAGGATGCACATCATAAGTACTCAGTTTCTTCAGCTGATTGAGGTACCCCTTTCCTGTCTTTGTCTCATCTTCCACTACCATGTGACAAACATAGGGAGCTTACTTGCTTATATTTTTAATCCACCATAAATTTATTTCTATGACAACCTCACTGGCATTCAAAATCTCATTCTTTTCCCTCTAGTTTGTATTCTTTCCTCATTGTATTCCTTTATAGAAGCTCATTCCAGTCTAAGCCTTTACAGCTGAAAGATTTCTTCCAGCATGTCTTCTTATTGTGAAAAAGTCTTCTCCTAATCATATTTTTTTCTCCCAATTTTCTTTGTAACCCTAAGTTTTATTTTGAAAGCACTAAAGCATGCTAATATAGAGTTGAACATAAACAGAGTCAAAGAAAAAACATCCCACAGAACACCATGATGCCCAGGACACTTGCATGATTATACAGGAACGTCAATTTCTATCTGTTCTACTAAATTCTGTGGATGGGTTTTAAAATGAGAAACTTCTCCCATGCATGACATTGTAAGAAGCGACAGTAATAACACCCACACTAATTCAGCAACTGTTTATAGGTGCAGGTCTGTCCCACACTAGTTTAGAGCTCCCTTGACTCTCAGAAGTGCATGGGTACTGCTCAGTTGACTACAAGTCCAGAGCCTTTGCCAGTGCAATTCTACAAAGATGTCAAAAAAAGAAAAAAAACCCACAACAATCTTTGCCTTATTTAAAGTACTGGCAGAAATCCCACCAATTTTGTACGATACAGAATTTTACCCAAAATGTGGCAGTTAGCAGGTTAAACAGCAATGGTTTAAGTTTTGCTCACTTACATTATTGTGTGTTGGTAACATACTAGTCCAAAACAGTTGCATGAGCTGGATGTTCAGTTCCATGAAGTTAAATGCTTTAATTTCCCAAACCAAAGCACAGTATTAGAACAATGTCCTTTGAAGTCTCAACCTGTCTTCTAATGGTCTGAGATCACTCTTGTTTGAAAGTACACGAGAGGAAAGAAATCTAACAGACATACTAAAATTAGCATGCTGCAGTATTTTATTCACCATATCTTCATGTCTGAACACTCTGTAATGCTGTTGTTGAAAAATGGAAACATCTCTGCAATTACTTTCCCTGAAAAACTGAGTTTCAAACTTGACATGATCATTTAGTCTTACTTGTGGTCACTAATGGCAGCATGTGGATATGAGTAACTTCTCAGACTGATGAACATAAAGAAGTTCCTTTCAGGATAATTCTGGAAAGGAAATTGAGAAGGATACAAAGCTTCTGTGATATCTAGATGGATATTCACTATATCTGTGTCTAACTTGTATTTTAAACCATAGAATAAATGAGCAACTTAGGCAATGTTACAAAAAATGATGGCCAAAGACATACAAGTGTTTAAATACGGTTGATATATGTGCTATAATGAATGATGATAGCTAGGATTTTCCCTTACAGTACAGAACATCTGAATTCACTACACTGATAACTACTATTTTTAGAAAAGCAAAACCAATGCTTTTCAAACAAAACAGATCATTATTTCTGAGAACATAAAAAATAGATTAATGACATTTTATAGTCAGAAAGCATGGATCTAAAAATTACCCCAGGAAAACACACCAGGAACATTGCTGTTCCAGATAACTTTATGTGGAATAGCTTCATGTTTAAAATCTTGCAGAAGATTGCTATTGAAAAAGTCCCCTTCTAAACTTTAGTAAACAGCAAAAACATTTTTCTTCTGCATTTTCAGTTGAATTTCCGTCCACATTTTCTCCGGGATTGATATTGAGTATAGACTGATCACACACTCAAAACAAAACTGAGGAAGTAATACTGGAGATAAACACACATATTAAAAAAAGACAGTTTCATTTTTCTTAAATTATAATGTAGTAAGCAAAGAAATCCTGAAAAGCAGTTTTTGAAGAAGGTTTTTATAAATAGAAGCAAATATTCTTCATAGGCAGTAATGAAGTATTTCAGTGAAAGAAGCCACCTCAAACACTTTCTGCAGATTTTACTGGAAAAATGTGGTTAAAATCTAAATAAAACTTTACATTTTATTTTCATACCCAAAACCACCCCCCAAATATATTTCACTGCCTATTCCCAAAGTAAGTAGCCCAGAGAACTCAGTGAGACCTACAGATGTGCAGCACAACGGAGTCAGCTAGCTATGGGGTCAGCCAGCCAAGGACACAGATGCTGCTCAATAACTCAGGTGCTTGAGTTGCTCTGAAGCTTGGTACTAAAGCTGTGTGCACCTGAGGAACCCTTAGCTGGGAACAGACAGACAAGCTACTTGTTTCCTGGGCAGGACTCAAGATCTCTTGTGGAAACAAACTGTGGGGAGGTGTTTGCCTCAGACTGTGTATTGTCCTGCTCAAGAGCAAGTAGGTGAGGCTGGAATCAGACTTCATGGCTGCTATAGAAACAGTGGATGGATACAACATGGGGTGGAAGTACTTCCTGACTGTAGTGACGGCTTTTGGGGGGGATCTTTTCTTTCTCCAAATATTCTTATTACTTCTTTGTAGAGTAAATCCAGATATTTTTCACTTCAACAGTGATCAAGCATTCTGCTTTATCTCCAGCCCCTGACACACACACCACTGGTTCTATACTGCCCTTAACACTTCAGGACCTTCTCTAGGTGCGACTGTATAGTCCCCATTAATATACATGTAATACACGATAGTTTAAACATTAATTCCTTTCATTGCCACTTTGTGCAAAGATGATAACCTATTATGAAACAGTTAACTGCTAGAGAAAGGCCAAGAAGGAAACATGAATTTCACAGGCTTGTACAGATAGGCAGATTGAGTGTCCTATCACAGAACTAGAACAGAGTCATTCACTTGTAGTCATTGTTGACTAAATGAAATCTGTTGGCTTACCAGCAAGTCATAAATTGCAACTTTATGAAGTTGCAAGAGCTCAGAATTTTTTCTGTAGGTTACCAGAAAGATGATATATAGACCAACACTGCTGACAAACAATTGATCAAAAAAGGAGCAAAGAGGGCTAGAAGACATTATTGCCCTGGTGACCTTTTAAGAAAACCAGAGAGAACAACAGTACACGCACAGCCCCTCTTTGCACAGACATGCAAGTTCATCCCATGAAAATGGGAACTTCAAAAGACAATTCAGTTACATTTTTTAGTTCTTGATAGCCAAGGCCTCAGTTTAATAACAAATCATTTTACCTATTGAAAGTATTATGTTTATCATACAGAAAGCATTATGATCGGCACACAAACTTTAGTAAATATTTTTCTGCATGCTAAAATTTATTTAGATATTGAGAGAAATGCCAGTTTTCAAGTAAGATTTGAAACATGGGGAGTCAATCCAGGGTATAGACATGTATAACATAAACCCACAGCAATCCTAGAGCTAAGAACAAAAAAAAACCACAACACAAATTCTAAATTACAACATCTAATTATAAAAATTTTATGGAAACATAATCTATAATAGAATCTAACTATAGTCCATGTCAGCAGATTAAAAGATTTTAATGCAAATTGTACTGAAAATAAATCTGTCTGATAAAGAATGAAAATCGTAATCTTAGCAATAGTTGCATGTAATTTGTATACACATTATTTATTTCCCAAACATGTTTCATTAACTAAATGCTGACAGTTTTTAAATGTGTGTATATGTATATATATTGTATATTATTATTATATATTATAATATATATTGTACATATATATTTCTGTACACAAATAGAACTCCCTTAACAGAAATATG
>JAAGNO010019593.1:71248-76248 GCA_033439905.1 Ceryle rudis | reverse complement strand
TACTAGTTTTGTATAATATTGTACATTTCAAAGCTGCTTGCATGTCATTTTTTTCCTGGTTTGTACTGTGGAATTTATTAATTTTGGTTTGTTGTCTTTGTTTTGTTTTTACTGCACTTCTCCAGTTTTTCAACACGGAAGGGCACCAAAAAATGCATCCAGAAATGTCTATTTTTTTTAAGAATCAATCTGTTTATTTTAACCAATAAGAAATTATAATTTCTGCCTATGGGCAATAGAGATGCATACATATAAAATCAGCTTTTATTTATTTTTTAGAAAGAAAATATTTTTGATCCTAAAATTGCAGGGAAGGTTTCCCACTACAGGCAGAGGCAGCTGTTGTTGGGCTGTCTTCCTGAGCATGCAAACAGCTTTCTGTCCTTGTCACAGCTCTAAGCTTTGTCAGACTGTGACAAAACTAAAAGCCATCATTGATGTGAGTTTTTATTTTTGCTATTGATAATCGTGACAGTATTAGTGAAACTTGTAACAGCAATACTGGAGTCATCCCCAGCACGTGCATGGAGTAATTTATCTCATACGATGGTTTGGGAGACAAAAAGCAGCCTTTTGAAATGCTTTGTTGTTGTTGGGTTATTTGTAGCTTGTTTTGCATTTGTAGATTTGTAGGCCAGGGTCTTTTATCTTAGTTTTTTGTTCTGTTGGTATGGTGTTCAGGGTTTTTTTTTTTAAAAAGGAAAAACAAAGAACCTGGTGTTAGCTATTTCTCAGTGTGACAGAAATGGTTGAGATGGTCACATCACTTCTAGATATTCCTAGAAGTTAGTGGTGCTAAAGAGATATTGAAGCCATATTGGGATGTGACGATACTGTAGACAGACATTGCCCTTCTGTTGGACACTATGATGAGGGAGAAGTTTAGAGTGTCCAGCTGGATGTTGAGAAGGGAGATGGTAAGGTGCAGGTTTACTGCAACCGTCACTATTCCATGTGAGATATCCCAGCGCAGATATGTGTATTCAGCAGAGTAAATGCCATGTGAGAAAGCCTAGATACAGCATGGAATTTCTGACTGCTTGTAGTCCAGTGCTGGCATAGATCATGGCTGATTACATGATAAAGATGATAATTTTTCATTGAACTGTTACACAGCTCATTGAAAGACCCTGTAATCTCTTTAAGACACTGATTGCTTACCACTGTGTTCTAGCTCTTGTAAGATCATAATTTCTCAACAGATTTTTTTTCCTTTCTTTTTTGGTAGCTTAATTTCAGTTACTCTCTATGAAGTCTTTATTTTACATAGTTAAATAAATGAGCATAAAAAAAATCATTGCAGATAGCCAAAACTTTTTGATAATGTAATTCTGATAGGTTTATGAGAGCTGTCCTTAGAATCATTAGAATATCAGATACACCAAATATATGGTAATGTTTTACAGTCAGTAGTTAATAAATTCAAAGACCAACCATGTAAACCAATAGCAGTTCTGACGCTACAATTAGATAGCTTTTTAAAAGTTTAACGAAGTGGATATGCAATCAGTCCCATTTCTTGTACTGCCTAAAGTTAAATTTCAATGGAAGGGTTTTCCACATTCTCCCAGTGAACAGTTTTACTCCTATACTCTGAGAGTTAGGCCTAGGGAACAAAAATTCTGAGGAAGATGCTGTCTTCCCTGCTCTTCTGTCAGGATGCTAACTGATACTGTCTGTGTGCAGAAATCCTGTGTTCTGTTGGTGACAAAGAGCAGCATAGACAAGCTTAAACATCCAAGAGAATGTGAAAACAGAACTCTCTAGAGAGCAGCAGGGAACTTTAAAGCAAAAAGGCATTATTTTTCTGTGCCGAGTAAGAGGCAGGGTAATCTTTGTATCTGCTAGAACTTCAACTTTTTAGCTTTGTTTCTTTATATGAGGGTTTGATCCAATGTGAGTAGTACCTGGCTGCTATATTTTGTTCTCATGAGGTCTGTGCTCTTTAATCAATAAAAATGGAAATTGTCATTGGTGTCATTAGTTAATGCTGCCTGCCGCCTTCTGTGTGGCAGGTGTGAACACTTCTCATCCGAGTACATGATTAGGACAGGGAGTCAAAGCTGCGGCTGTCTGGCTTGTCTGCGTACCATTGTAGAGGACTGAAACTAGTTTCATTTTGTAGTTTTTGAGTAACACCTTTGTACACTTGTGATAGAGATGCACATGGGAACAGCACAAGGAGACACTACGTGAGGAAGTGGAGTAGAAAGAAGCCCTTAGCAGCAGTTAAAGTTGAGGGTGATAGGCTATGTAGGATGCCAGGGAGAGAGGTATGAAGACAAAGACCCTTCTTGGTTCACAACTCAGCAGGGGGAGGATGCTGAAGATTGAGAAGGCAAGGCGCCTGAGCTTTCCCCAGTACTCTCCCGGGGTGGAGTGTGTCATGTGGCAGCGGGCTGTCTGGTCTCCTTGCAAGTCTGAGCTGTTCTTTTCTTTCTCTGTACACTGCTGATTTTATTTGTTCTTTCTTTTTGGTTCCACTTCTGATGTTAACAGGGATTGTGAATTGCAGAGGTTGCCTGTTTTGGCTACCGCTCAGGCCAAAATGTAAGCACTGTAGGGGCTGCTTGTCTTATTTATCAACAACAGTCAGCATCTTTTGGAGAGACGAAATGAAAAAATTGTTTGTGTGAGGTGTCTATGACTACTGGAAGTATGATTCTATTGCTTTGAGTTGTCACTGTCAAAAGGCTAGACTGGTTTGCTCTAATGCTACAATTTACAGTCCTGGAAAAATCATGGAACCATAGAATGAAAAACTTACGCTTCAAAACCAGGAGGTATTTTTTGAAATCTTGGCTTTGGGCTCTCAACTCTGTTCTTCACATTGGTAGGCAAACATTTTTATCAAAAGTGTTTGACTTTCAGGAATTTTCTAGTTTTAGAGAGTGCTTGCTGTCTGCTAAGCTACTTGTTGCACTGTTGTGCGCAAAGTAACAACTGAATGGTTATTAGAGCTAGTGTTCATGTCAAAACCAAAAACAAAGAACCCCAATATCTCAGGCTATGTGATGCATTTCCAGTAACCTGAAATGGAACATTGTAATATAAAGAAGAAAGATTTCATGCCTTTTATGCTACTGGACAGTAAATTAACAAACTAATTTTTGTCTATCACTCATTGGTTATTTTAGAATTGATCTCAATGTAACAGGTCAAAACTTATTCCTGAGACTACTCAGTATGGAAGGGACTGAAGTTCCCAGTGATAGATTCCAGAGCTCTTTATAAACATGTTAATGTCATGCAACATATACTTTGAACGCTAATTGTGAGATGTAAATACAACATTCACAGTGGAAATGAGCACAGGAACTGAATGACCCAGAAACTTTGAAATTGTTAGTAAATAAGTGGAAGGAAATCTGTCAGAAATTGAGCCAGTGCAAACAAACATGGTTTCACTCTTATCTCACTGGAGGGTGCATCAGTGTTGTGCAAAAGTACATTAGAGGTAAGTAGTTTTGTTTTTCTGGGTGCCTCTCACTTAAGATGCACTAAAGCATTTTAATGTGTGATGATGGAAACACTGGGAGTGTGACCCCAGTTTTGGTAATGGGATCTAGAGCCTTTCACCTAGAGGTCATGGGTTCAGGTCTGCCTCAAGTTAAGGATGACTAAAACTTGTTACCACCTGACAGCTGCTCAGGGCTCTTGGGGGAGGGAGACACGGTGGTCCTTACATAGTTCTTAGCAACCCAGCATCCATAATGACAATAACTGCTTTCTTCAGGCTTTTCAGAAAGGCAAAAAAATTAGTACCTTGACCAGCTTCCACTCAAGTTGGTGGGGAAGTTCAGGAGGAGCAGCAGTATGTTTCATGGTATTGGACGCTTACTTCCTGAAGGCAAATCTTACGTATTTTAGCAAAGAACTAAGAGGAAGCCTGTGGGATATGGAGAAAGGGGAGAAGGGGAAGACTCTTTTCTCTGGATCAGTCAGTTTCTTAACAGGAACTAATACTCATTAGCAAAGATGATGTCAGTAAAACTTGTCTTATACAGGACACTGGCCTTAAGCACATTATTGAAATTAGATATGATTAGATATGCCTTAGAAATTGATATATTAAGTGAGAAATTGTGTCAGGATGCTGGTGTTACTACTTTGTTGTGATTTTTCTGTTCCTTTTGTTTCTTTAAATTTTCTAGTTAAATTGTACAGTGTCATAGTATCTTGTATCTAATAGGCAGATAGACACCTAGAATTGGATGACACTGCTGGAAGTATAGCATACAAACTTCTGCATTGTGATACCACTGGCTATGAGACAATGTACTGATCTCTTATTTAAATCAGCATTTTGGCCCGGGGGCATTTGTGACACCAACCCATCCATCTAGGCACTAAATTGTAAGGAATCATTTAATAAAGGAACTCAAATACCATCACGTTGCTTTTGAAATATCAAAAAAGGAGAGTGACATGTGGATTTTGTCACCAGAATATTAACATGAAATGGTTCTGTTTGTCTTTGATAGGGAATAAAATGGGAAGTATTCATAGCATGTGCCATACGTGCAATTTAAGTCAGTATCATTTAGAATGTACAATATTGATGTCACCAGATGTAAGAAAACAGAGTCCTTAAATGAAAAATTACAAAGACCAGGGTTCTGTTGATTGGTTGTGTTTTCCATTACATCATTTGTCCTATATTGTGGAAAACCTATGATGACTATAATGTGTGTAGGTTGGTTGTTGTTTGTAGTTTGTTTGGGGGATTTTTTGTTTGTTTGTTTTGTTTTGATTTCTTGTAAGTGTATAAGGAATAACTTTCTGCAGAATGTGCAAGTGCTGAGCATAGTATTGCATATCTTCAGCAGAGTAAGTCCAGAGGCTTCAGGTAACACTTTTGGTGGTTTCTTTCCTAGGTTTTTTCACCAGCTGTGGATAGTCGGGGGGGGGGGGGGGGGGGGAAAGGCCCCAAGGGCACTTGCTTTTTAAAAAGTGAATATTCACCTTTTGTGGCTGGTTTGGAAGGGTTAAAAACTCTG
>JAAGNO010019593.1:31121-59647 GCA_033439905.1 Ceryle rudis | reverse complement strand
AAGCAGGTCGAAGGACTGGTGGTATGTACTAGGTTGTTTTAGAGATAAGGTGTAGTGGTTTGAGAACAAAACCAGCATCTCAGTCCAAAGTTTCATATCCAAAGTACAAACCATTTAAAAACAACGTCTATTTGCCCATGCTGGTTTTGTTCTCTTTCCAGCTGGCTGGGCACGCAGACACTACAACCTCATCATACTATAACCTCCATACACTTTAAAATAGCCTGCTGGGCTGGGAAAGAGTCATGTGTTTATCCTGATTTCTTTGCATTTTTTGTGTGCAGTTCTTTGGGTTGTTTTTTTTGTTTTGTTATATATTTCTTCAAGATATGTAGCTATGTTATGCCTCTGTGCTGTTAATACATGATTATTCTGTCTGAAAAATGAGAAGACCAAGTTACTCAACTGGTAGAAAATACATCCTACTTAATTACAGATGTATTTGATAGAATGTCAGTGCCATTTAGTTTTGTGTTCTGAAGCTAGAATCAGCTTTGACAATGTTTTCTGCCCCCTCAAAAACATGAGCATTTCGTGTGTCATCTGTTTCTCCTAACAGTATACTTAGTATTTTGTTTATTCTGACATACTCTCAAGTGCACACTTGTATTCAGAATTTAATTGTAATAATTTTTTACTGTTACTGTGTTACATCTGTAGGATGACCCCTTAATTTGCAGGATGTTACCTTATTCACTTGACTTTCAAAACGCATTGTCGTTTTGCAGGACAGAACAGGTGAATGTTTGAAGCGGACAGGAGCAAGTGTAGCCCTTACATCTATCAGCAATGTTACTGCTTTCTTTATGGCTGCCTTAATACCTATTCCCGCTTTACGAGCATTTTCACTCCAAGTAAGTTGATATGCTATTTTGTTCTCTCTTATGCATGGTCACATCATGGAAGGCCAATGATGACACCTGTTAGTGGTAGTGTTAAACACCTACTGTGTTCAGTGCTGCCGCAGTTCACTGAATCAGTATGTGGTCATGGTTAACCATAGATGTAGGTGTAACAACTGCTGTCCGCCCTTGATTCTGTTCCTCCCATTTCTCATGCCTGGTGTCCCTTGCATCCTGTTAGCAGGTGAAAAAATACCCTGCCACACCAAAGCTGGTTGGTTTGTGTGTGAAAACCAAGATGTACGCAACTAAGCAGAAGGAAGTCTCCAGAAAGATTTGCATTAAGTCAAGAGGTGTAGACTGTACTGTAGTGTGTACTGTAACATTCCTCAGTCGGAATTTAATCCTTTCATTCATGGTTGTCTAATTTGCTGCTCTTAAAAACGAAGTGCAATGACAGCAGTGAGTATGCATTTACCTTATTAATTATTACTGCAGCAGCTTGTACTGCCTTACTCCTAATGTAATTTTAGCAAACTTGGAGAAATGGAAGAATTTTATGTTCCACCTGCTTTGAGAGAAAATGTTAAATTTTTGTGCTGGAACATGTATTGCTCACTCTCCCTTTCTCTCTTTGTCTTCTTGTATTTATTTGTGATAATATACCTCCATGAATATGAAATATTAATGATGCTGGAGAAAGCTTTCTTCTAAAAGCAAGGGCTCTTTGAAGAAAGCTTTGACAGTTTTCCCCCTGACCCAAACAATTTATAGCACTGTCTGACTTTGGTGTAGTGAAAGCAAACTGCTTTTTCAGCAGTGATTTTTCTTCTGCTGTAGCCTGGTTCTCCAATCATTTTTCATCCTCCTTGAGCCCTTGGCTACCCAGGGGAAGCAAGGGCTGCAATTTTTCTTAGTATATGTGGCAATTATTGCTGTTTTCAGAGATTTAAGCATGCCTGCATTAAGCTGTAAAATGGCAAACAGTTCATGATTGCAGTTACATTACTTGTTTACGATTTCCTTCTCAATAGACAATTTGATACTGGATATTATAGAAAGTAAAGGCCCCAGTGGTTTTCTGCATTGTTTAGCAGATGTTTGTGGCAATTAAAACTAAATCCTTAATTCTGAATGGTTAGCTGTCCTGGTTAGCCAAAACCTGGATGTCACTTCTTACAGGTGACGTGACAGTGAATTTTTTATTTTATGACAAGACCAGTGTCAGTATCTGAGATTTTTTTGGAAGTTGAACACTTCTTCTACTGGAAGAAGTTATTTGTGTCTCCTAAATCTGTGGTCCAGTTTCAAGCATTCAACATGTACATTAAACAGCTAACAGGATACTGGAGATCTTCACTACGAATCAGAGGAGAGGGCTTTTTTTGTCAGGCCTTGTAGTACCTGTGCTATATAGAAGTTACTTCAGCCTAAAAGCACTTTATAAGAAGTACTCAACTGAGATAGGCTTTTTCATCCTAATCACACTGCTCCTAAGCTGTTGCGTGGGAGCCACCAAATTTAGTTCTTCCTTATTTGATGAAATTTTGCTCAGCCTTCCTCTGTTCTCACTCTTCACATCAGAACATGACAGGTTGACTTTGGAACATATGTGCAGACAACAGCTGTAACTGTTACTGTAATCTGAGTATGTTAAAAAGACCTTTCCTAGAGTCTTTTTGCCTGCTGTCATGCTGTAGACTGAGTCACTGAAAGTTCAGAAAATGAAGTCTGCAAAGCAAAATGACAAACAAAAAGTTTCCACTGAGATTTCAACATATTCATGTATGAACATGTTGGTATTATTCAGTATAAAAGCATCACAATCAAAAGCCTTTTTAAGGCAGTGATTAATATGGAATTTATGAGTAGGAATGTTTGGGTGTCCAGAAATTGAGTTGCTCAGTCTTTTCTCATATGCATCTGTAATTTGTCTTTGCTTGCACATAGTAACCCCTCTTATGTATATAAGAGATGGAAAAATGTGCAAAAAAAGGGCAGCTGGCGACTGTAATGAGGATTTATTGGTGCTTTATATATAACTTACATGTATATATAAGTTAGGAACCACTAAAATAACATCCTTTGTTGTTGGAAAGGAACATCTATTACTTGCTTTGCATAGCTTCACCAGGTAAAATCAAAATCAGGTGATACATTAGTCACAGCATTCAGAATCAGATAACCATGGCAGATTTCAGTGGGTGGTCTGTGTTTATATACGGGGTTTTTTTATTTACAGTCTTCTTCTTCCCTCTCCCTCTTATTCAGGTTTGTTTAAACAAGAAGTTGTTGCTGTCTTTGATAGCTTCCTAGCAAGACTTCGAAAGCAATAAAATACTGCATTTACGTTTCACAGATGCTGCTGCCTTCTCATCTTGATAGTGAATTTTAAACAGATGGGCTTAAAAAAACGATTGCTCTTGACCTTGTTTTGCTCTTCATTTACTTTTCTTAAGACATTGTAACATAACTGTCAAAGTTTCCATAACTTTTGAGGCCCAGTATCTGTAAAATAACCCAGCTGCTGAGGGAGAATCAATGGTTTCCCACATCTGCAAGCCCAACTTCTAGTTGGAAACTCACATTTTGCATATAATTTTTTTTATTGTTTTTGTTTTGTTGTGGTTTTGTTTGTTTTTTGTTTGTTCATTTTGTGGTTTTTGTTCTGGTTTGTGTTTGCTTTTTTGTGTGTGTGGTTTGCTTTGTTTTGGTTTGTTTGTTTTCTTGTTTTTCTCTTTATCAGCTTCTGTTCTGTTCTGCCAGCTAAAGCTGTTCATTGATACCTCTGAGTTGTTAATTTACTTCACGGAACTCAAACACTGCAAGTCTGATGCTGCCTTAGTTTCCTAGGGTTAACTCTTGAGGAGTTTTAAAAAACAGAAATGAGCCCTTTTGAAAATGAGATTTTTCAAATTAATTCTATTATGCCAATAGGGACTGGTTTCGCTTTTTCAATTTTTTTTTTTTTTTCTTCTTTTTTTTTCTTCATTTGTTGATCATCTTTAAGCAGTTTCAGGGCTTAGAGATGCTGAATGTGTCCCAAACAGTCACACGAATCATCTATAAAAATGCTCAGGACTTTGAAGGAGTAGGTCCTGAGTTTTCAGATGTGTTTTATTTCTTAAAATTATGGCAAGAGAGGAGGTTATCAGAAAAATCCACTGAGTTTTTGAAGTTTGCAGTAGGAATGTTGTAAACATAGCCCTTTGTTTTGAAGGAAAGCAAGGCAGAGTGTAAATACCCTTGGGCTGAATTCTTTCCACAGACAGACTATTTGGACACTTGTTATGGAGTAAATTCTTCCCGGGAAAGAGAAAGTACAGCTTCAGAAAAATTAATCTAACTCATCTTGCCTACACCAGAAACTTCCTCCCCTTGGCAGCAGAGGAGTGGCGTAGATTCACTAATGAGCAGAGGTGGAACTTTTCCCAAAAAGTCTTAGCAAGTAACATTTTCCCTCACCATAAGAATGACAGGTTTTTTTCCTAAATGTAAAAGTGCATTACCAGGTGGTGTTGGTGGGTTTGTGGAGAACATTGTTTTGAAGCTCATTCAGTTATCTTACTCTGGTGAAACGGTTTGTCCTCCTCCTTCTACCCACATCATTTACCTTTTTCTGCTCGTGACACAAGAATTTAACTAGCAAAATTAAAGCTTAAGGGAAAAGTGGGGGACAAGGAGGTGATCTGAGTCTGAATGCTGTCAGGAGGGAGTTGCAGATAGGCAGCAGAAGGGTGGAAGTTCCCCTGACAGACCTCCTTCATCACCTCTGGCTATACGGCACACCCATTCTCCTTGGGTGGGCTGCCAGGAATGGTACATAGCAGCACATACCTTCAGTGGGGCCCCAGCCTACCAGCCTGGCTTGCGTCTCCCTTGCTGCCTCCAGCACAGACTGCCATTCTTCTGTCTGTATTAACAGTTGCAGCAGCAATAATATTTTTAGGCTGTGCATTATGAAAAGATGCAAAAAGTGGAGCATGTTTCTCAGGAAGTAACCAACTTTTTTTTTTTTCTTATTAATGGATTTTTTTTTTACTACTCTCTGATCTCCTTTCACTGAAGGCTTTTATTTTATACCCTTGAATATGTCCTATTTTATCCCTTCTAGGACTAATCTTACCTTTGTTGATTTCTCAAGGGAAAGATCTGAGGACCTCTCCTCTCCCATTTGACCATTCATCTCTGAAGGGGTCAGAGAAGAAGCCCTGTCCCCAGAAAATCCTAAGCATGCTCTCATCTTGGGTGCTAACAGATACCTGTACTCTGGAAGCTGTGCTGCAACAGGGTTTTTTTTCTGCTTTTCCAATCAATGTATTTGTTACAGACTGTGGCTATTGGCACAATCACGTTTCTCATGCGTTCCTATTCCCAACCATCAGATGTCTAAATGGTATTGGGAGTGGAAGCAGTGGTGATACATCAGGTCAGAGATTGAGACACTTCTCAATGGTTCTTCCTTCCTCTCCTTATAAAGTCACAGGGTGTTTTTTGATGGGACAACAAATGTGAATTGATACAAGAACAGTGAAAGCTGAGAACTGTTACATCCTTGAAATGCTAGGGAGTGGATGAGGGAAAGACTGTGCAATAAGTAGGAAGTGTGGTGTTAAGCTCTAGGAATCTGGTTAAGTACAAATCAGAACAGAGAGAATTGTTAAGTATTTTACTTACAGGGCTGATACAGAACACTGGGATGGCACAGTGCAAAATCTGTTTGTTCTAAAAAGAGGTGCTGTTAATAAGCAGATTTACTGCGAGTTGTTGGATCAGTTTTGATGCTTCTTAAAAAAGTCAAATGTGAATATAACTAATTTTAATGACATCTCTACCATAGACTTAAGTATTAGTTTTCAGGTTTAGCAGTATCCAAGTTTCAAAGGTGTTGAGGTCTACAAAGGGAACTGATTAAGCATGAAGTATTTGCAGTTTATGGAGAAGGAGCAGAAGACTTCTGTTAGTTTTTCAGCCATGCTGGGAGGAGTAGGAATTATTGAGTCAGCTCTCAGCTGTTTTTTTCCAAATCTCAATAAATCTTAGCTGATCCTTGATAGAAGATCTTGGTTAGACACAACTAATTATTCATGTTATATGGGTGATTCAACCTTCTCTGGTTTAGCAGTAATAAAGCAAGCAGTTGTATGAACCAGGTCCAACAAACACCTTGCTTGAAACAGCAGCCATTTGTTTTTCTGACAGATTCAATTAATTCTAGAGAAGATCAAAAGGAAATCACTTAATTTTAAAGTCTTGGCTATGACCTTACATACCTTTCTGTGTGGATATTTATAAATCATGACATAGTCATTGGATCTTTTCTGTCAAAGATGGCTAAATACTAATTTGGCTTTAAGTACTAGGTAAATTCTCTTCTAGTAGTTGTGTCTACAGACAACCAGCAGGACCCAAATCTTACTTCAAGCAGGCTGGAGACAGCAAAAGAGAAACACTAACAAACAGCACTATTGTATACCATGTATTTATGTTTGAAATTACTAGAAAATACTTACATAACTAGTTGTCATTCTCAGAAAAGTAAAAACACTATCTAGTCTTTTTTTTTTTTATATATACTTTGACAGCTTCAAAACATTAAAAATCATTGTCTGCTAGTACTTCGATTTTCACAGAGACACAAAAACAAAACCTGCATTATTTAGGTAATTTTTACTATTTTTTTGACACAAAAGCAAAGAAATTTGAAAAAGTGTGTTTTGGATATCACATCTTTTGACCTGCCAGTTTTGAAGCCTGATTTTTCAATATCAAAAGCATCCATTTATTTATTTTGGTAAAAGGAGGCTGTACATATATCAGGTAAATGACTGCTTTTTTGTGGCCCAACTTCTGTTCTTTTTTTATGACTGTTTTAACCTAAGTTGGTCATTATTTCAGAAGTTATATAGGTGGAGGCATTTGATAATTTGTATGATTTCCATAACCTGGAACTGGACTACTATTGAGATGGCTACTGTTTATCTAATGGGTAACACATAGGGATTTCAAGGTTTTTTTCACCTGCTGATGGTGCAACCATTTTTTTTCCCCCTGTGTCTCCCCTCTTGTAACTCTTCCAGTCCCATCTGTGCCCAGGCTTTTCCTTTGTCATGGCCACGCTCCTAACAATTCTGCATTGCAGATAAATGCTCTTAATAATAATCATAGATGGTGCAGCACATATGTTTATGGAGATTATCTGGGGTTCTCTGTGTGGGAAAGGGTTTGAAGAATGGTTTGAAAGGGAGTGGGTGGGGAGGTGGTTTTTTTCATTACGTAATGCTTGCTTTACAAATTAAACCAAGTATACTTGTTCCAATTTAAGACTCATTTTGTTAGACTGGCTCATTAATCAAGTTCTGTTAAATACAGGCATATTAATATGTAGACTTACTATGCGATGCTGGATTAATTTTGGTTCTGCTTTAAAAACTATCCCTGATAAACTCAAAATGTTGCTCTTTTTGACTAGACTTTTAAGTGTATTTTAATAAATGGAACAGCTTAATTAAAATTTACATAAAACTTCATCTGATTTCTGGTCTTATAATGTGCTTTAATGTTACTGCAATGCTTAAATTACTTCAGATCACTTAAATGAGAGAACTTTGGGTCTAGTTCCACATTTGCTTTTACTTTCATCTTTTTTTATTGTGTGACTTTAAAGGTGGCAGAGTCTCCTGCAAAAGTATGATTTGTTGATTCTGTTTTTTCACTTAAAAAACCATCACCACATCTCCAGGCACAGATGTATTAAAATAATATTAAATTTATCATTAAAATTAATTAAGTACAATAGGCCTACTGTAATGAAATGGGAATGTAAAAGTATATCTTCCAGTTTCCTCAGGGAAAAGCTTGAAAGCATCTGACATGTTGACATGATAAGTGGGTGAATGGATGAGAATTAAAATGAAGTTTTATGCTTTGTAAAGTTGGTGCTCCACATGAAGCTTACTAACAACAGTACTTGTCCTGTGATTGATCTCTAGGCGGCAGTTGTGGTGGTATTCAACTTTGCTATGGTTCTGCTGATTTTTCCTGCTATCCTGAGCATGGACCTTTATCGTCGGGAAGACAGGAGACTAGACATATTCTGCTGTTTTACAAGGTGAGAATGTGTAATAGATGGATGTAGGAGATGCATCCTTTTTGTGGTCCCCAATCAGTGCTTCATTCCTTGCCAGGAGTGGTAGTTCTTTGCAGCAGGGTCAGTGTGGTGTTTTTATGATTTTATTGCTAGTGACTGACTTACTTTTGCTACCTTGGATTTTACCTGACTAAGAGAAAAAGTTAAAATACATCTCTCACACATGCTCTTCCCTTCATTCATGCGTATGTTCATTTTGACTGTTGGAGGAAAACTTGTTGAAAGCAGGTAAGAGATCCAGGCTTTAGGAATATCTTCATGTATTTTTAGAATATTATGGGCTACTGCAAGGTATCCAGAGCTAGTATTGGGTAATCGTGGAAGACTGTGCATAACTGAGGCTACTGAGAAGCCTTATTTGCAATTATGCTAATTTTAATCCTTTTTATGTCTTTACTTAAATACGTAAACTTAATGTCTAAACTGTAAAATGCCTTCCCCTTAGCTGAGTTTTTCACAGGACTATGAGGAATTCAGAATGATCAGTACCGTTACAGGATAACACTTTATGAAGTTTCTGTTATGGCTAAAGTAGTAATTCAGAATGATAATAGTGTTATTCTAAAAAGTGTATATAGAGACTCTTGCCTAATACATGACCAACACTGAGCATAGAATGAGGCTAGGAGGAGTCTTACTGTCATCAAGCAGAGCCACTGCTTAGAAGTCAAGCATGAGTTTTACCTTTGTTTTTGCTTTTGCCTACAGTGAAGAGGATCAGCTACATTTCTACACATGTACTCTTACTGTCGTAACAAGGATGTGGAGAATCCATCTTGTGTCATCTTAGCCTTTTACACCCACCTAGGAGCTGACCTAGTTTGACATGGTAATGTCAAAGAGAAAAAGCACTTTACTAAATTTGTTCTTGAGGGAGAGGTTAGAACAGGGAGATGAAACCAAACCAGAATTCTTAGTTTTTATTTCTGATTCAGTTATAGTTTCATTGGATGGCCTAATGTGCTTGAATTTTGGAGCACTGATTCTCAGAAGCACAGAGCAGTCAGACCTTCCATTTATTCCCTCATCCAAAGTTGTACCAAATGTTTATTGGGATTCGAGCCCATTTACATGTGAAGAAATGCAGTTAATGAGAGCTTGCTTTGTGTAGGTAGGCATCATTCTGAATTCCTCATATTGTAGGATTTGTCCACTTGGTGAAAAATGTATGATACTGTTTTTTGTCATAAATTTGTAATTTCTCATGTACAGGAAGAGGTTGTCTCTGATACTTATTAATTTTAATGAATTAGGTATCTGTTAGGGTCTTGCATAGACTAAAATAAAAGGAATGCTTCAATTACTTCTGTAAGTTTATCTTTTTATTCTGCTCATCCTTCCTAGGAATTTATCCTTGTGTATATTTACTTAACTTTTAAAACATTCAGTCAGCATATAGCAAGTGATTTCAGCCTGCCTCACAAAAGTCATGACATCTTATCCAGAAGGCCCAAATATTATTTAACAGTTACTTTAATAGTCCTAAACAGAAAAATCCAGTATGTCATGTGTTTACATGTTGATCTAAATAGCTTAATTCTCAGCATGGGCACGTAGATGCAAACTCACACACATATTGTGCATTCAGACTGTGTGCAACTGCCTGGGTATGGAGCTGATTAGCATGTGTAATTAATGAAGGGGTGTGGGTAGATGTCAATGTCTTCAGGCAGATGCTGGTTCCTTCTTTCCTGAGCACAAGAAATGTGCACATATTCTAAAAGACCTGCACTTTGAACCATGTCTGAGAAACGTATCATAGACGTGCCGAATAAAATTCACATCAAAGCATTATGTTTCATTAATATAACCCCTCTAATAGTAGTAGAAGTCTCAGATGGAAACAGAGTATCCTGTCTAGTCTGATTAACATAAAGATCTATTTAAATGTGGACAGATGTTTTTCTCCTCTCTTACAGTCCATGTGTCACTAGAGTGATTCAGATTGAGCCTCAGGCATATGCAGAAAATGACAATTCTTGCTACAGTCCTCCACCCCCTTACAGCAGTCACAGTTTTGCACATGAAACTCAGATTACAATGCAGTCCACGGTGCAGTTGCGCACAGAATACGATCCTCATACGCAGGTGTACTACACCACAGCGGAGCCTCGCTCAGAAATATCTGTGCAGCCAGTGACAGTGACGCAAGATAGTCTTAGCTGCCAGAGCCCAGAAAGCACAAGCTCGACGAGGGATTTGCTTTCCCAGTTCTCAGACTCCAGTATGCATTGCTTGGAGCCACCCTGTACAAAGTGGACACTCTCATCTTTTGCAGAAAAGCATTATGCTCCATTCCTCCTGAAACCAAAAGCTAAGGTAAGGGAAACTATTTGCCTGTTTTTCAGAAATAGACTTCTTCTTTGCTCAGTAATGAAATTGCCCTGGCAGTGGTGTTAAATATAAGGAATAAATAGAATTCATTTGAAATAACAATTCCTAATAATTTTACAGGTAATTTCATACTGTAAACATTTTATCTTGCAGGCTCTATTGAGACATACTTTTCAAATATGAGTTAAGGGTTTTGGTGACTTTCAATAACATAAGCTTGTGAACAGTGAAATTAAAACCATTTTCAAACTTTGTTTTGATATAAATTCCACGTTAATGATGCAAAGCCCCTTTAATAATACACATTAGCTTAGCCTTGTGATGTGTATGTGAATTAAAAAAAGTAAAATAATAAAAGTTTTGAAGTAGATTGATGAATGTTAATTTTGAACTTGGCTTTGTAGTGTGCAATTATGAATTACTAGTTTCTTTAGAAACCTAAAAGCAAAACCACTTCCATTTTCTATTGCAGATTCTGGTTATTTTTCTTTTTCTGGGTTTACTTGGGCTCAGCCTTTATGGAACTACCCGGGTGCGAGATGGATTAGATCTCACAGACATTGTACCACGGGAAACACGGGAATATGACTTTATTGCTGCACAGTTCAAGTACTTTTCATTCTACAACATGTATATAGTGACACAGAAAGCAGACTATCCAAATGTCCAGCACTTACTCTATGAACTTCACAGAAGTTTCAGCAATGTGACATATGTTTTGTTGGAAGAGGATAGGCAGCTTCCCAAAATGTGGTTGCACTACTTTCGAGACTGGCTGCAAGGTAAGAGCGAGTTGCATGCACTTCTCTTAATTCTGCAGTAGTAACAGTTGTTCACAGGAGTAATTCTCCCCTCTTTGAAAATTGTCACGTGGTTCAAGACTGCGAGCAGAAGGAAGAATCCCTGGGCACTGATCTACACTGTCACTCTTCCTCCAACAGGTCACAAATTCTATGTGGCTAAGTTTATTCCCCACTATGACAGTTTTGAAGCTGTAAGAGATTATATCCATGAGAACCTGACTCATGCCATTAATTTCTAAACAGCTAATGAGGAGTTCTGCTTTATAATTAATGGCCAAATATGGCCCACTCTCTTGGGAAAATAAATGTGTGCTGAGTGTTTTGAGGATGGTAAATGAAAAGTCCCTGTCTGGCAATGTATTTTGGCACATGCTTAACTTTCAGCACAGGAGTGATCCTATGTTGGCTGCAGCTGGGAATGCTGGCATGGAGAAAATTCAGTGTGGTTTATGTATTTTATTGGATTGGGAACTTACTGTACATTCTATATGTCCAGTCAAGTATCTTCACTCTTTGCTTTTTCTGTGCTAAATTGTAGTGAGGTGGGGAAAGACAAGAGAAGGCAAGACCTTTAGGTTACTATGATGATAATTATATTGAAGTCAGCATAGTAAAGATACTGTGGTTACACATGTTGAGACAAGTAACAATTTTGTATTTAAAAGATATCATACTGTTTACATCTCAGCAAATTTAACAGCAAACATACTCTGTCCAGGACTAATTCTGTCCTACCTCTGTCTTTCTATTGGGAGAATCCCCAGGAAGCTTTTGATACAGAAAAATAAATTGTGCTGACTTAGTGAGACTGTAAATTTTAACCTTAACCATTTACAGATGACCAATGCAGCCAGTGATTTTTTGAGAACATTTAGGTAACTGCTAGAATTTGGGGTATTTTGTTCCTTCTGAAAACATGTCAAGCAATATTACGAAAGCAAATGTGTTTAAGTGATGCAACTAAACAAAATGCTCAAGCTTCCTGTATATTTAAAGCACTGATAAACCATGCAAAGCAGTATTTCAACTATTAGCTTTTTTTTAAAAAAAGGTTTTTTAAATATATTGGATCCATTCATTACAGTCTACTTACTGGAAGCTTTACTTAAAGTATTTGCTTACATAAGCATATTGAGCTGTAAGGGAAGGTATTACTGGCAGGAAGAAAGTTCAACATAGCTTAGATGTTTTGGTTGATTGGAATACTACTGTACTTTCTAGATTTCTGAGCAAGCATATTTCTACATGCTTTTCCAAATTCTCCTATACCTCTGCTGTTTGTTTTTTTTTTTTGTCGGTGTTTTTTGTTGTTGTTCCAAAACAATAGGAAAAAAAATGTCTGGTGTGTTCCCTTCCACCTTCACACCATCTCTCCCCCCCCTCCCCACAACCTGTAAGGGAGATGGAAATTTGAGACTCTGTTTAGGATCTTCACACACTAGCACTGAACTTCAGCACAGTCTGACAACAGTAAAGTCAGGAAGAGGTGCCCTTGTATCTGCTCCCTTGCTGGCTTCTCAGAGTGAAACACGGGAGAACAGCCCACTAGGTGTTGCTCCCAGGGGTTTTCATGCTCTCATTGCCCCTCCCGCAGGCCCACCGTATACCTTCCCAAACCTCTTCCATTTTGGATGCCTCCCTGTCCTCTTTATAGACACCTCCTCATGCTAAGGACTGTTTGTGTGGCCCTTTTAGGGTGTTTTTTCTTTTTTTTTTAGGTATGTTCTTATTCTTTTCTTATTGCCCATGGTTACATTTCCCTTTCCAGCCCACACTATCCTGGCTATTCTTCCTTGTCCTCTTTCCTTGCTTTTTTTCCACTAGAGGAGATGGTACCCTAGATATACTGACAGGGTGCTTGGAGCTGAAGTGTTATATTGGAACAGTCAGGGATACTCCAGGAAGCAGTGGTTCAAGCGGGTGTGCTAGCCCTGTGATGGAGGGTGCTTTGGTTGGTCTGTTGTTCACCCAGATCACTGTGATTACTAATCAGTGTTTAGGACTGTGTCCTTACCCATTGCCCCTGTCTTCCCCTGGAGGGGCACAATTAAACCAGCTTCTTTGTAAAGATGCAGGGCTGTCTTTGCGGAGTGCAATGCTGCATTCATAAAGCAATAAAGAGGAAGGATATTGAGATGTATCAATAGAAAGAAGTTTTAAAATGGTACAGGGTATTGATGGTGACAGGTGGGAACTAACCTGTTACTCTACATACAGCCACACTTGTCATAGTTAGGGAATTATCTCAAGGTGCAGACACTAATAGAATCATTACCAACTGCGGCTGATGCTGAGGGAGTGAAGGGGAGGGAAGGTGAAAAGAGAATTTACAAACAAGGTACAGTTTTAGGCTGGATTCAGGGAGGATCCTCTGTGCGGTGGGAACAGTTATACTGGTGCATTTTTACATGCTGGAGGAGCAGGATAATCCAAGTAGAGACCACTTTGGACTTCATGGTTTATTCTTAACTACTTGACTGTGAATTCAGTGCTCTCTAGCCCAAGATAGCTGCCTGACACAGAAACATTTGTCTGTCAGAATAAGGGAAGCAACAGCATGTGAGCAAAGCCAATTTTATCAAGAAGGTGTCCTTGGTCTTAGCAGTCCACTAGCAGTGGAGTGCCTTCAGCCTAATGCACTTCTCTTTTCAGAGGTTCCCTTGTATTTTGCTTTGTGGTATCATATCTTGTTAGCTTATTTTCTGTTAGTGAAAATGCAACAGAAGAAGAGTTAACGCTAATGACTCATTTAAACTGGAAACGTTTAACATTATTTTTGTAAGAGACTGAATGTAAGTGAGGTAGCTTGAATTCCCCGATGGCTTGTAATTAGGCTTGTTTTTGCAAAGAGTAATCTTATCTGGTGCTTCATGGTGCCAGCTGTTCACATGAGTCAGTAGGAATTCCTTCCTCACCCCAATTCCTGCATCCTCCATAATTTTGGAAGATTTCACTTTCTTCTGAAGCATTAAGCAAAAGTTACTGCTGATATAAAAAAATCCCGTATCTTAAGATTTTTAAAATTTCCTTAATTTTTATAACTTCTCTGCAGGAAGAGATCAGTCAACAAGTTGCTTTTATATTTCTGCCCAGAAGCACTTCATCAATCCCATTTATAGAAGATTAAGTGTCTTTTAAAATCATTGGTATGGATAGTTTATAACAGAAGTACTGTTTGCTTTGAAAGTAGCAACTCTTCTATTAATTTCAAAGTGTTATGGGAAATTTTAATTATTGAAATTTTGAAATTATTCAGAAATTAAGCATTAGGAATCTGAAAATTGGAAATTTGAAAAATAAGCATTAAGAAGGACTACTTTCTGCAGACTTCCAGATTCAGCAAGGTCAATAATATAGCAACCCAGAGCGTAAAGTGGTTAAGCCAATTGAGGAATAAAGATATAAAATGGAGCAGGGTTTGTGGGATGACCAAACTTGTGAGAACACGGGAGGGGGCAGAAGTGAGAAAGAGCTGAATTTTCACCCACTGCAATAATGGTAAATGTACATGCTCTTTTTTGACGTACCTTGCAACCATAAATTGGCAAGGTCACATGCCAATGTATATGTTATTGTGTGTCTGTGGAACCCCCTGACAGGGGCTGGATGTTAGTCTGAAAGCTCTCTCCTCATGTGCCATCTATTATAGCAATTTGTGTTGCTCCTTATGCTGAAGGGAGCCATTTTTACTGTAAGTTAAGCTGTTCTTTGGTGGTTCCTTCTTGCCCATGTGCTTTCTCTTAAGCCTCCAAAATCATCTTCCACATGATAGCACAAATGCTGTCAACTGACCACTTTCTGAGAGACTGACAGGGAGCTAAATTTGGCACAGGAGGGATGGATTGGTGTTTTTGCCTGTCCTAAGCAATGTTTTCCCCTCTCTGAGGGCACCAGCAAACAATGATTTCTTAAAAGGGGCCTTGAAGTCCTTTGGTGATGCAAGAAAACCTGATGGAAAATTGTCCTTCTCTTGTGTGGGTGCTGGAGGGCTACAGTATGCAACGGTGTGGCAGGCTTCTTTCGTTGCTTGATTCTCGTCCTGTTGGCTTCACAAGTGGGTACGATGTGGCTGGACATCATGTCAGGCAGTTTTCTAAGGGAGAGGGGATGAGGTTGTAAATTGGAGTGGGTATTCTAGCTGGGAAGTGATGTTGGCCAGGTGTGTTTTCCAGCGCTTATCTTTATACAGATACCTGTCCAATCTGTAATGGTGATTCTCACTATGGCTCCTCAGCTGTGAGGTGGGTCGATGATTTCCTCCACCACCACTACCCTGGCCTTTTCCTTCCCTACCCTGGACATGCGGCTTGTCATCTGCTTGCACAGAGCCTCCTTGTACTGTGCTGTGGCTTCCTGTACTAAATCTGATCCAAATTTGTTCTGTGAGGTATTCCCTCCCCCTTGAAGGGTGGCAAGGAGGAAAATAACAGTTGAGAGTGAATAGGTGTTGGCTGTGATCTTTACATGTGCTGGCAGCAGATCTCACGACTTGTATTAGCTGCACAAGTTGAACAGATGGAACAAATTGACAAAATCGTGTTCACTCATGCTGTGCTAAAGGAGCAGCTGAGTTGCTGTTTGAAGTTGAAAGTTTGAGTGTGGGGTTTTTTTCCCCTTGTAGTGGAATTTCTGGTTATATCATAGAAGCTCTTGCCTCAGTGCTCTGCAGTAGCCCGAAACAGTTAATGAGAGTGGTGTGTGTCCTCCTGTATGGCTCAATGTTCTTGGCCAGGGTTTTGAAGAGGCAGAGGGCTGTATGGAGAGTGTTTCCCTGTTCTAGATAACAGACTAAATGCCTCTTCTGGCTTGAAGTCCATGGTAGGTGGTAGTGTTGAATCAAGGCTGAACTGAACTGTTTTCTGTTTTGGCACCATACAGGTCAGGGCAAGACCTCAGTATTGGTTTAAGGAGAGTGAGTATGTATGAAAGAGGTGATAAATTACAATATGCTTATAGAGTTCTGAGTGTGATGATTTTGGAATTGCAGCTCACAAGAAAAAACTCTTATTCTAGGCAAGGTTAGCTCTTCCCCATATGCTTCTCCAAGCAGAGTGCTAGGTTCTTCTCAAAGCCTCTGAGAAGGATGTGGGACCAGAGGGTCCTAATCGTATTCAAGATCTCTTTGCCTTGAGGGTTTACACCAATACACGTCATGTCTGCAGCTTGCTAGGTTAGCTTTTCTGGTCTGCACAACATGGGTAGACTCTTGAGGCTTCTCCCATGCACTTTGTGGATTCCCTTGCCTTTCTTTGGGCAAAATACTAGACATGCAACTGCTACTTGTGCCCTCCCACATGCTTATAATGAATGAATAAGGATCCCCAAATTTAGGAGGCAGCAGGCAGATAATTTTCTTCCTGACTCAGCTATGCAAAAAGAATCATTACTCTTTCTCTCTACTGAAATCTAAGAGTGATTGCTTACCTGCTTATTCTGTCTTTCTCTTGCCTCCATTAACTCTTCAGGACTTCAGGATGCATTTGACAGCGACTGGGAAACTGGGAAGATCACTTACAACAATTATAAAAATGGATCTGATGATGCTGTTTTGGCTTACAAGCTCTTGGTGCAAACAGGCAACCGAGCAAAGCCCATTGACATTAGCCAGGTACGGTATCAGACTCCATACTGGTTTATAAAGGAATATGCATCAGGAGTAGGAGGAAGATGCGAAGACCATGTTGTAGTCTCTTTTTCCATCTTGATGAATCGGATGCATGACTTACACCTTACTGCATGGCCTCACTGACTTTGCCGAAGCCGCTTGTTAGCTCCAGTGTGGCCTGTGTTGCAGAGTGTTCAAAGCAACACTGGGAATGCCTGTCCTTGATTATTAGTGGTTGGTGTGTGTTTGGTGCTGCTCCTGTGTCAGATACACTCAGTTTCCACTGAAATTGTTGTGGAAAATGCTTTGATGAATCCATGGGTAAATGGAGTACTGTCCTATGCCAGACAGAGCCAATGTCAGCCTTGTTGCCCTAAGTGGCATTGCTCCTAATTTGAATCAGATTGCCTTACAAGGTTGACCTTTGCTCAGCTTTCTGCTGTGGCTTTGAATCTAGCATTTGCAATTATTTGGCTAGTTCTACCAATTTATACAAAACATAACATTTATAAAGATGTGTCAATGAATGATAGTGGCAGGGGACTGAAATTGTTGATATGCTTGTACCATCATCACTAAACAGCTATACTGTTGTAGAACTAAGAATGGCATTTATTTGAGGTACCTAAATAAAATATGTCTGAAGTTCTTTTGCAAGGTTATCACAGCATATGACTGCGTTTTCCGTACCCATTGGTAGATGGAAACACATCAGGTTTGACTCCTTATGCTAAAATTAGATTTCAGACCTCTAAGCAGAAATTCTACAATAACCTAACTTCTCCTTTCCTAGAGTCATCGTTGACTTACTGTGCTTTCAGACAGAAAAAAATAGTCTTTTAAATGAGCTGCTTGGCAGATCTGCTTATTGTCTTTCTTTTTTTCCTGGCATTACAGTTGACAGATTTACAGAGTACATTGTTGAAAGTTACTATGGTGTGTAAAACACACTGCTGTATAGTAACATGCAACATGCTGTTGGGTCTGAATGAAAGTTCAGCTATGAATTAAGCAAAGAAAGGGAGTTGAAGAGAAAACCTTCAGTGAGATTTTGTTTAGCAGAGTGTACCAGGTACGCTGTGGAACAAATGCAATTGGACTGCGGCTGCTGATATAATTTCCTGTGCCTGGTAGGGAGAAAAGTGCGGTGCACCCACAGGGGCTGAGCGCTGTACTGTGCAGTTCCAGAGACAGCTTGAAGACATACAGTTGTTGCATATCCTGTGAACTAATTGAATCCAGATCCTTGGAATCCAGCTTTCTTTTTTTTTAACTGCTGTCACTGTTGTTTTTCATTTCATTAAAAAGACCCGAAACTGGAGCCAAGCCAGAATTTTAAATAAACAAAACAAAAATCCCAGTAATACTTTTCACCCACAGAGTCCTCTGTCAGAGCTCTAGCTGTGCAGGATTTGGCTACAGAACCCTAGAAGTGTACCACTGCTGTTTACCCCACAGATGCATTTGCCCACAGTGACCCAAATAACACTGAGCACTCGTCTGCTTTCTTGATGCTGGGCATTTTCTGAATACATAGGTCATAGAAGGCAAGTGTTAGCAAAATTTATACAGATGTTGTTTTATTTTTATAGCTCTCCTCCATTTACTGGGTGGCATTTCCTTCAGTGTTAACAACAGAGGTTAACTGCACACAGACGTGTATAGGGACTCTTGCCAGGTTTTCTTTCCCTGTCTTTAACTATGTTTCTCCAGCTTGGTTGTTTTTGAGTCTTGGCTGCAGGCTTTCAGAATTTGGATTTAATTGGTTCAGTCATTCTGGAACCATCTGCTGATTTAGTGGTTATTGTAAATATTATATGAGTACTAATTTATAAATAACCACTTTCTACTGTCACTGTAGTTTTTTAGATTTATCTTCATTGTCAAACAATAGTTTATTGATAGGTTACTTCATGTGAAGATTCATACTCTTGCTTTTCCCCTCCTGTATGTGTGTTGCATCTCCAGGCCATTTGTTGAAAGTTTTACAGCAAGAGCCCTAAAAGCAAAACTCATTCTGAAAGGCTTCTAATTTCTTCTGTTTTGCAGTTGACTAAACAGCGTCTGGTGGATGCAGATGGAATCATCAACCCAAATGCTTTCTACATCTACCTGACAGCCTGGGTCAGCAATGACCCTGTGGCCTATGCTGCCTCACAAGCCAATATCCGGCCTCACCGCCCAGAGTGGGTCCATGACAAAGCAGACTATATGCCAGAAACAAGGCTGAGAAGTAAGTACCATTTCATCTTAATGCCTTGAGGGTTTATATAAGTGCCCCCACCCCTTCCTTCAAGAACCAGTAACTCTGTTGTTGGCTAATGCTGCACAGGGCTCAGAAGCATAAACAGGACAATAGATTGTCTTACTCGGTAGTCTTAGGAGATCCATGGACCACTGCAAATGTGGTACCACTGCAGGGTGTTACTATGTTGAAAAATGAGTTTTATAATGGTTTTAGAAAGCTCTAAAAACTTTAGAGTAAGCATTGCTTTTTCATGTCACCTGATAGTTCTTTCTGTGAGAAAAACGGAGATTGCCGGAAATTTCTGCCTGTGTCATTCTACAATTTCATCACTTGAGACTGTATCGTGTTTATTCTCAACTCATAATACCCAAGAGATTTTTATCGTTAGCTCATACACTAAGCTACCAACATTGATATGGTACAAGAGCTCTTTAGGTCAGGGAGCAGTCCCATCCTGTGCCATTCACTATCTTCCTGAGCGCCAATGCCAGTTTGCATTGCTTTGCTGTACTGAGGGGATTACTGGTTGGACACCAGTGGGGAAGGGGAGAGGTCATATAGGGGAGGACCAGTGCACTTGGAAATGTGATTGGGTGAGCAGCTAGCCATGCTTCAGTGTATTGAACCCTAGAGCTTTGTGGCAGTCAGACAAGTCTTGTGTTAATGAAGATATAGTTGAAATTATAATAGGGCAAATCATGTTTCTCAAGTCAACTGAATGACCCTGCGGGGCCTGGAACACACAAGCAGAGTTAATAAATGCTTGTGTGTAAGGTTTTTTTTAGTTGTCATACAGTAGACTTAGCATTACAATCAAAAACAAGTATGGAGGGTGTTGGTTTGTCAAATCACTAAAGGATGAAAAGTGTTAAGTCCACAGTAGTACTACTGTATTAGGTTTTTTTCCCCAGTCATTTGTATCAGTAACAGAACATGGATTTCTGAATCTGACTTTCAAAATATTCACTGGAAATCTTAAAAACCAGCCATAGTGATTGAGCATAATTTTTCTTTAGTTTTGTGTCAGTGGATCTCAATCTCAGGAGAACGACCTTCAATATCAAAGGAACTTCACTTGCATAAAAGAGCATTTGGACAAAATGTATAAGATGATGTGATCTTCTCCTTTGTAGTGCAGTTAGGCATTTTTGGCCAGGAAGAACTACTGTATCACTGATGATGACTAAATACACATATTGAAATACATCTGTTATATAGAATTGTTTGGGGACTTGATGTAGACTGTGTTCATCCCATTGCACTCCATGATAAAATACAATAATCTTCTGTACCACTTCAGCTTTCATTTTTTAAAATGTCACCCATTCCAAAGAAGTAAAATTTAAATCCAACACTTAAGCATTTTACTGTGTCGAGCAAAATGTTTTGTTATTCATACTCTCTGTGTGTCATCTTCTCTCCAAACATGCATTTAACACTTCTATCTTCTTTTCCCAGTTCCAGCAGCCGAGCCCATAGAATATGCTCAGTTTCCTTTCTACCTCAACGGACTGCGTGAAACTTCGGACTTTGTGGAGGCTATCAAGAAAGTGAGAGCTATCTGTAGTAACTACACCAGCCTGGGGATCGCCAGCTACCCAAACGGTTACCCATTTCTGTTTTGGGAGCAATACATTGGGCTTCGTCACTGGCTCCTCTTATCCATTAGCGTGGTTTTGGCTTGCACGTTTCTCGTGTGTGCCCTCTTCCTCCTAAACCCCTGGACGGCTGGGATCATTGTAAGTTTATTATAAGGGTCTTTGTTGAAGTCAAATTCCTTTCAGCATAGCTCTTGCTGTAGTCGGGAAGGTTTTGTTTATGTCTGGGCCTCTGGTGGAGTATGTATATTGCATCATTCATTATATATTTATTCAACTTGAGGGGGTAGGGTTCATGCTAAAGGTATAAACCTTAATAACCTTAATCCTTTAGCCACCTTTTTTTCAGCTTTAAAGGTTTCTTAGAAAGGCACATAAACTTTTGCCCCTGCTCAGATGCACACTAACATAAGAAATAAAAGGCACAGAGGAAAATTAAGAGCTTTATTAAATACTAAAGTTATTTCTAATTATTTATTCCTTCTTCCCTTTTATCAGACAGTTCTTTTTCAAGGCAGTTGCTTGTGACTAACTTGCCTGTAAATTTTCCCACTGGTTTCTGAATGCAGTCTTTCTGGAAAAAAATGAAATGTTTAGGTTGTACAGTATACAGTGTAGAAGGAGTGTAACTGAGCTATCGAGGAGAAAGAGCCATAAAATTATAAACTGAAGAGAGTACTCCTCCATGCTTTCTGCAAGGCACTGTAAGCCCCTCAGTAAACATTCAAGTTAAATTGAATGATGATGTTCCTATGTTTAAATTCCATAAACTATCATATGGTTTATAAAATGCCAGAAGTAGAAAAGCATAAACCAGTTACTAGTTTTTGTTATGTACGTTTATATGACAGGTATGTTAAAAGGTAAATGTTTAGTCTAGAATATTTTTCATAGCACTTAATCAAGTAATTTATGTTATTACTCTTGATTCATTAGCTTATAAAATAATTTATTGTAGTGCATACTTTTTTTCCCTTGGAAAAGGTGTTTATTTTCAGAGTCCACCACTGCTTTTTTAAATACCTCTATCTTTTTTTCCTCCTTGGCTTTAGCAACTGTTAAAGTTGATTCTACAGATTTCCTCCCCTCCCTTTTTCTCAATTTTTTTTTTTTTTACAAGGTAGATGAAAGAAAAATAAAAGCTTTCCCTCAGATTTAACTGTTCACTTAGTCTGTGTCAATCCCTCCAAGTATCTTAAAAGCTCAGAGCCCCTCTGTAACCTGAGACTCATCAGGTGATTATGGCATTTGCTTTCTTGGGGCTTTAAATGTACTCAAAAATCATCCTCACTTATATTTGCAGTTCTACAAAAAGAATTCCAGTGCAGGTAGTTGAAAGTTACTTTTTGTGGAAGGACTGTCTGAGAAACAGGTGAAAATGAGAAAATGTAGGGTTTGGGGGTTATACATGATAAGTAAGAAGAAATTGTTTTTCACATCACTGATAAATTAATAACCAATATAAAATTGATGCTTAGTGTGTTAACTGATTCTTAGTAGTATAATTTAAACTGGCTCTTTGGCAAGCCATTGCCATTGATCACAATGAAACAATGAAAAGCAGCTTGTCTTTGGGAATATAGCATGGCTTTGGGGAGTATGTTTTTTAGTCACCATGGTGTTTTGAAATACCTTGCTCATCATTTATCTGAAGCATAAGAAGTTACTAATAGCTGTTTGGAATCATCTAGGTGGTGGTGCTGGCTCTGATGACTGTGGAGCTGTTTGGCATGATGGGTCTAATTGGAATCAAGCTGAGTGCAGTGCCGGTGGTTATCCTGATTGCTTCTGTTGGCATTGGTGTGGAATTCACTGTTCATGTTGCTTTGGTACGTAAAATCGTAAAGCATTTTCAAACTATTTTAAAATAAAATGGTGGCAATGTTAGGATCGCAAGTCCTAACTCAGTCTCCTAAGTCAGTGACACAATTACCTGAAGGAAGTTGCTCACAGATTTGTATTCCTTTGGTTTGTCTCGATAGAGTGGAGTGGATCTTAATTAGGTACTTCCTAACTGCTGAGTCAGTTTCCCAGGAAATAAGAGGGTATATATGATCTGTGATATCCCATTGTCTTAGTGATGCAAATATATAGACAAAGCAGAGCTCTTAATTCACCTTACTTCAATCCAAGATGCTCCTGGTCCTTGTCTGCAGCCTCATGGTGGTTGCCTCTGTGCTGTGTAGCTGTTTGTTCCCTCTTGCATGTAGATTCTGTATATTGTGGAAGAGAAGCCTTTAAAGGATATTTTCACAAACATATAGAGTGTCATTTGCTATCTCTGGATCACTAAAATTTGAATGTATTTGGATGAATTTTCCACTTGAAAAACCAACAGCGTCTTTTCAGAACCTATCAGTTGGCACAAACATGCAGTCTGTAGGTGAGGAGGAGCAGAGAGGGGAAAAGAAGTATGTTTTATATAAAGATTAACAACCTTTTCAAAGTTACGTGTCCAAATCTAGAGTGCACCTCCTCACCCAGCTTAGTCAACCTCTGTGCAAAAATGCGTGGCAATGACAGTGCACTTGCAAGGGGGCAGTTTTGGCTTTTCAAGAGATGCAAACCTGATATTGCTTTATTTGGTGATAAAGAATAACAGGCTATTTTTATATGTGCACATTTGACAGTCTCAGTGCTGGTCTTTCCAACTTTTTTGCACAATCAGCATAAGTCATTTTCCTATAAGGCTATTTTACTATTTCAGAATACTCTAAGAATATCATTGTGTTTATGGATTTGAATTTTACTGTATTAAAAAGTGGGAAAGGATTAGTGGTCAATATAATAAATTTTCAGAGAGGAGGTGTTTATAGTCTGCTATAATCTCTAGTATATTGGCACTACTGAAGCAAACCAAAAACAACTGAAGGGATGGGGCTGGAAGAGTGGTGGTGACATTGGATGGGAATGCAGTGATCCTTTTAGACTCGAAAGGAGGACTGGTAGACTGCTAAGAGGATCTGAGGATATCAGAAAAAAAAAGAACTAATGGAGATCCTAGCACACTGGAGACAGCCAAATACTGTGAACATGTTGTAGATGATGTGCAGAGTGGGGGCACATAAAGTATCATGATGGAAACACTAGTTTTAAGACAAATTGTAGGGGAATTAGGATAAGGTTAAAGAAGAGCAACTGATTCCCTGAAGTGGTGGCATCTTATTTTCCCCCTACTGCTGTAGATAGCAAGGCTGTTGGAGGTGGACATGTTTGCTAGGATGTGAAATAGTTTGGGAAATGTCAGAAACTAATGGTGTACAGGAGAAAGAAAGAAAGAAGTGACAGTTTCTTAGAAATGAAGATTTTAAAGCAGGAAAACTGGAATAAAAAAGGACAAAACACTTACTTTTTTTCTAAATGGGAACAAACTAATTTCCAGGACTTAATATTAAGTTACCTGTGTCTGAAGGTAAAATGCCAAGCAAACTGAAAGTTGTGGTTTTTTCACACTGTCTCTGGAGTCTAAAACTTTCAAATGTAGGCTTTAAATAAAAGAATGCCTAGTAGCCCTCAGGCGATAACAGCAATACTGACCTTCACAGAACTTCCTGCATATAAACAATCAAACCAGTGTTGCATAAACAAAAAAAGTAGTGCTCGAACTGTTGATACAGAACTTATTTGAACTTGTTTAAGAGTGATCCACAATCCACTTGTAGCTCAGTTCTCTGGTATTGCTTGTGGATTGTGACCTCATTTTTTTTAAATTCTGCAGATAAATTCTGAATCAATAGTAGACTCTTGTATGATGCATCCTTTAGTACACATATACATACATTTATATAACTTGTTGTTTGTGGATCAAATCCCATAGCGCACATTCATATGAGTCACCTCATTGACAGCTGCCTTTAACTTCAGAGGGGTTCTTTATCCATTTATGTGTACAAGAATGTGAAATGTCCCGGATACATTAATTTCCCACAGACCACTTTTATTCCAATACTAAAGACTAATAATACATGGTTTGGGCTACTTATGGAAGTGAGAGTTGTGAATCTCACTAACATGTACAGATTTTTTACCTGCTTGTCCCACCGGGTAACTTTTCAATGTGATGACTGATTTCAACCCAAATTTGTCAGGCAAATGAAAATAAGCTGCTAGAGAAGAGAGTCTTAAATTCCATGGCCAAGAAGAGGAGGATAGCTGCTTGAACTCATGTATTAATAGAGAGTAAAGAATTCTCTGAAGAGAGAGCCCTTATAAAACAGAGGAAGAAGATCAGCCAGGTTCTTAAACCGTTAAGTCATACACAGAGAAGACTGATTCATACTAAACAACAGCATCTGTGTGTTCTTGATACTGCTTGTTTGCTAAGGCGTTAGAGGGAGAAAGACATTTCGCTAGTCATATTGTTGCTCAGCCACTACCTAGTTCAGCACTAATCTTGAGGCAATTTTACACATGTAGGCCTCCTAGCTTTGAAGTAGCGGAAGTTGCAAAAACATTTAGGTGAAATAGAAGTGTTAAAGTCATGGAAGCCATGGCCCCATGAAAGTGAGAGGAGTGGCCCTGTAATTTTGACACCTGAAGTGCTTTCACCATGAAATTAATTCTTTGCAGATGGAAATAAGCAAGGCTGCAGACAAAAGCCTACTGATGCCAGCAGGCATTGTTTCCAAAATTATTACTATGGTCTGACGCTGTAATCAGTGTTTACTCTGGTCATGTGACCTGAGCAGCAGCTATGTGGTGTGACTGCAGAACCAGGCCTTCTCTTGACGGTTATCCAGCTATACAGATACTTTCATAAACTGTAGTGTGAAGTAATTAACTGGTGAAAAACTGCATGCTATGAGAGAGGCTGTTTAGAAGGTTGTATGCATCTGCCTAATGAAATGGATTTCATTGTTTTACAGGCATTTTTAACTGCCATAGGAGACAGGAACCATAGAGCTGTCCTTGCATTGGAACATATGTTTGCACCAGTGCTGGATGGGGCTGTGTCCACTCTGCTTGGAGTATTAATGCTCGCAGGATCAGAGTTTGATTTTATTGTCAGGTAAAGCATTTGTGTGTGACTTAACTTTCTTTTTAAAATAAAAATAAGTATGCTTTTAATTTTTAGTCACTTAAACATATCTGTTGTTTTATTACTATGCATGGTGTGTCAAGCATGCTTAAGTCATGATCCTGCATTCCCTCTGTTTTATTAACTCCTTGTTACATGCTAAATGTTGTAGTGTTTCCATTGCTGGTATTAAAATCTGTTCCAGGAAAATCTGACACTTGTCCTGAAAGAACACAAAAGCAAAGTTCACTAATTCTGGGTTTGAGTCAGTTCAGAGAATTTAGTATGGTGCAGTATTAACAGGGTTTGACTTTTAACCTCTATTAGGCCCTCCAGACTTCTTGTATGCACAACAGTTTGGATGCAAAGGACACACATGATGCAGCTATGACACAAGTACTTCTATCATTGCAGGGACAGGGAAAAAGCCCTGTTTGGGATCTGGGGAACCATAAGTATGAACACAGAACTTCATATTAAAATTTTGTGAAGGAAACCCTGAAGGCCTTTCTGTTTAGAGCTACAAGCAGACTGTTTCTTGTGAATTTAATTAAGAAAGTGAATTTGTCCAGTATGAGAGGAAAGCAAGTTTTTCATTGAGGGGAATTTGAGAAGTGCAATGAAACAGATCCTATTCTATTCCAAACAACCTGTGGAGCTCTGCAAAATGGCTAATCTTAGAAGTAACACAGGTTCTTTGTGGCAAACTACAGCACAAAAGAAATATATAATCCAAGCCTTAAAATGGAACTGAGGTAGAACTGGGCCAAACAAAAATGCTCTGAAAGATGACTTAACTACTTAGGTAGACATAAGATGGATAGATAGCTAGGCTTAACTGACATCCATTTGACAGCAAGAACAACAAAATGCCAGAAACAGGAACTAAGAGAATGGCTGCTGAATCTCATCAAGATTTTTTGGGTTTGTATGTAAGATATTTGAAGAAAGCAGGCATTTTGCACTTAGACATCATGAAACCTACGTGAGGATTATTGCTGTATGGATATTGCATGTCCTGAAATAGAAGTTGCATTTTTTTCCCCCAAATCAGTATTTTTCACTTTATTAGTATTGAAGAAATGAGGCAGTATTAATCTTTTTTGACATCGTCTTGTAAGGTCTGTTACACTGTGACATATAGGTTACTTATAGATTTCAACTAAATTTATAGGAGTACACTTGGTGTGCTGCTTTCCTACTTAACAGATGAGATCTTAGCAAGCATATTTTTATATCATAGCAAATGGAAGCTTGTAGCAGCCCTTCACACCAAATTTGGATTGGATGTTCTCTCAGTTTATAAAATGAGCCTTTCAACTTATGTTATTTTACTTTTTTTGGCCATCAGTTTCTCATTTTCTATTACAATCTGACTTTAGTTTGCCTTGTTTAAAAAATAAAATAAAAAACTGTGGGAGTCTGAGTATTGTTACTGGGGGCGAGGAAGACCCTAAACTTCCGGAAAGCAATAGATTACTCCAACAATGTGGAAGATTAAGTAAATTAACAGACGTTGTATACACCAAGTGGTCAGAGCTATAATCCTCCTGTTTATCCTAACGTTAGATGGATGAGATGCAAATGTTTTTAATGCCTGTTGTTGATCTCTGTCCCAGTATAAAGTTCTGATGGTTTATGTTAGTAGAGTAGATTGGCTTGCTGATTTTTGCTAATGCAGATCAGAAACTCCCAAATGTTTACAATATCAGGATATTTGTAGTTTTACAGGAGTCTGATATATTTGATCAGACGTGGAAACAGGGAGGCAGTAAAGTTCATTGCCAGCTAGACAATGTAATCAGCAGACCCATTAGTAGCAAACTCGCCCTCAGTTCTTTTCCTTTGCCTTCTCCTCCAGGAATTTACCAAAACTGAGTCCTTGAAATCATTAGTTACAACACAGCCTTAAGTTTAGTCTGAGCCCCAGCTGTGCCGAATACCAACTAGCAAGGCTTTCCTTTCACTGACAGGTTTACCTTGGTATTCATGAAGGATCCCAGACCTTAGCCCTCAGTGGTGGGAAAGGACAACCACTTGTGCACTTTCGTCTTCTTCCATAGTACTTTAGCCTTTATGTTTGAATTGGCTGACGCAAAACAAGAGTATTCAGAGATGCTAAATTGTTCAACAAAAGATTAGCCTGCAATGCAGCTCTGCCATTGTGGAGTGCACTTACTCAGTACAATGCTGAAGCTTACTATAGAATGGGCAGCATTTTCTTTGCAGAAAGTGGGTTCCTGTGTTATAAAAAGGTTGCAGTTCGAGCTATTTGGTAAAACTGGAACTCACAGAATTCTAGGCAGAAAGTTGTGATTAATGAACAGCAAGAGAAATCCTTACCTGATACACTGGAGATTTAATTAGAGATTCCGCTGTAAGATGCAGAAGCATTTCACAGTGGATTAGCTGTTGGGAGAAGAGGGCTTCTTTTCCTTATAGGCTAAATTGTTTAAATTCTACACCCTTCACTTCATTTGTTTGCTTCTGCTGGGTTTTCACTAATGGGGGCCCCTGTTCATTGTGTTTGTGCTTTCAATCCATTCAAGCTATTCACTGCACATTCCATATTTTTGTGTTTGTGTAACACATTCATAAATAACACTACAATGCTTCCAGAATCTGGGAAATTAACAAATGCCATTTTTTTTTTCCCTTTCCTTTATCAACTAACACTTTGGGTTGTGGAATGTAGCTTCTCTAATTCAAAAGGTAAAAATCTCTTCATCTATCTATGGAAAGTGATATAAATATTTAGTACAAGGTTACTAATATAATAGAATTAATTTAGTATGTGTGTCGTTTTAACTTACGTATAAATAATTTGTAATCTCTTGTTTCTCACAATATTTGTGGCTGTTCTCTCCCCCAAACCTCTTAAACCCTACCTCAGGTATTTCTTTGCTGTTTTGGCAATCTTAACCATTTT